>JAWQEG010006774.1:5000-27500 GCA_033782935.1 Petrolisthes cinctipes | reverse complement strand
CCTAACCCAACCTAACCTAACCTCAAACCTAACCTAACCTAACCTCAGACCAAACCTAACCTAACCTAACCTCACCTAACCACAAACCTAACCTAACCCAACCTAACCTAACCTCAAACCTAACCTAACCTAACCTAACCTCAAACCTAACCTAACCTAACTTCAAACCTAACCTAACCTAACCTAACCTCAAACCTAACCTAACCTAACCTCAAACCTAACCTAACCTAACCTCAAACCTAACCTAACCTAACCTAACCTCAAACCTAACCTAACCTCACCTAACCTCAAACCTAACCTAACCTAACCTAACCTCAAACCTAACCTAACCTAACCTAACCTCAAACCTAACCTAACCTAACCAAACCTCAAACCTAACCTAACCTAACCTAACCTTAAACCTAACCTAACATAACCTCAAACCTAACCTAACCTAACCTAACCTCAAACCTAACCTAACCTAACCTAACCTCAAACCTAACCTAACCTAACCTAACCTCAAACCTAACATAACCTCAAACCTAACCTAACCTAACCTAACCTCAAACCTAACCTAACCTCAAACCTAACCTAACCTAACCTAATCTCAAACCTAACCTAACCTAACCTAACCTCAAACCTAACCTAACCTAACCTAACCTCAAACCTAACCTAACCTAACCTAACCTCAAACCTAACCTAACCTAACCTAACCTCAAACCTAACCTAACCTAACCTAACCTCAAACCTAACCTAACCTAACCTAATGTCAAACCTAACCTAACCTAACCTCAAACCTAACCTAACCTAACCTAACCTCAAACCTAACCTAACCTAACCAAACCTCAAACCTAACCTAACCTAACCTCAAACCTAACCTAACCTAACCTAACGTCAAACCTAACCTAACCTAACCTAACCTCAAACCTAACCTAACCTCAAACCTAACCTAACCTAACCTAACCTCAAACCTAACCTAACCTAACCTAACTTCAAACCTAACCTAACCTAACCTAACCTCAAACCTAACCTAACCTAACCTCAAACCTAACCTAACCTAACCTAACCTCAAACCTAACCTAACCTAACCTAACCTCAAACCTAACCTAACCCTAACCTCACCTCAAACCTAACCTAACCTAACCTCAAACCTAACCTAACCTAACCAAACCTCAAACCTAACCTAACCTAACCTAACCTTAAACCTAACCTAACCTAACCTCAAACCTAACCTAACCTAACCTAACCTCAAACCTAACCTAACCTAACCTAACCTCAAACCTAACCTAACCTAACCTAACCTCAAACCTAACCTAACCTAA
Organism: Petrolisthes cinctipes; assembly: GCA_033782935.1. NCBI lineage: Eukaryota > Metazoa > Arthropoda > Malacostraca > Decapoda > Porcellanidae > Petrolisthes > Petrolisthes cinctipes. Next base: position 26,199 of record JAWQEG010006774.1, on the reverse strand, counting down.
CCTAACCTCAAACCTAACCTAACCTCAAACCTAACCTAACCTAACCTAACCTCAAACCTAACCTTACCTAACCTCAAACCTAACCTAACCTAACCTAACCTCAAACCTAACCTAACCTAACTTAACCTCAAACCTAACCTAACCTAACCTAACCTCAAACCTAACCTAACCTAACCTCAAACCTAACCTAACCTAACCAAACCTCAAACCTAACCTAACCTAACTTAACCTTAAACCTAACCTAACCTAACCTCAAACCTAACCTAACCTAACCTAACCTCAAACCTAACCTAACCTAACCTAACATAACCTAACCTAACCTAACTTAACCTCACATAACCTCAAACCTAACCTCACATAACCTCAAACCTAACCTCACATAACCTCAAACCTAACCTCACATAACCTCAAACCTAACCTCACATAACCTCAAACCTAACCTCACATAACCTCAAACCTAACCTCACATAACCTCAAACCTAACCTCACATAACCTCAAACCTAACCTCACATAACTTTAAACCTAACCTCACATAACCTCAAACCTAACCTCACATAACCTCAAACCTAACCTCACATAACATCAAACCTAACCTCACATAACCTCAAACCTAACCTCACATAACCTCAAAATTAACCTCACATAACTTTAAACCTAACCTCACATAACCTCAAACCTAACCTCACATAACCTCAAACCTAACCTCACATAACTTCAAACCTAACCTCACATAACCTCAAACCTAACCTCACATAACCTCAAACCTAACTTCACATAACCTCAAACCTAACCTCACATAACTTCAAACCTAACCTCACATAACCTCAAACCTAACCTCACATAACCTCAAACCTAACCTCACATAACATCAAACCTAACCTCACATAACCTCAAACCTAACCTCACATAACCTCAAACCTAACCTCACATAAACTCAAAAATAACCTCACATATCCTCAAACCTAACCTCACATAACCTCAAACCTAACCTCACATAACCTCAAACCTAACCTCACCTAACCTCAAACCTAACCTAACCCAACCTAACCTAACCTCAAACCTAACCTAACCTAACCTCAGACCAAACCTAACCTAACCTAACCTCACCTAACCACAAACCTAACTTAACCCAACCTAACCTAACCTCAAACCTAACCTAACCTAACCTAACCTCAAACCTAACCTAACCTAACTTCAAACCTAACCTAACCTAACCTAACCTCAAACCTAACCTAACCTAACCTCAAACCTAACCTAACCTAACCTCAAACCTAACCTAACCTAACCTAACCTCAAACCTAACCTAACCTAACCTAACCTCAAACCTAACCTAACCTAACCTCAAACCTAACCTAACCTAACCTCAAACCTAACCTAACCTAACCAAACCTCAAACCTAACCTAACCTAACCTTAAACCTAACCTAACCTAACCTCAAACCTAACCTAACCTAACCTCAAACCTAACCTAACCTAACCTAACCTCAAACCTAACCTAACCTAACCTAACCTCAAACCTAACCTAACCTCAAACCTAACCTAACCTAACCTAACCTCAAACCTAACCTAACCTAACCTCAAACCTAACCTAACCTAACCTAATCTCAAACCTAACCTAACCTAACCTAACCTCAAATCTAACCTAACCTAACCTAACCTAAAACCTAACCTAACCTAACCTAACCTCAAACCTAACCTAACCTAACCTAACCTCAAACCTAACCTAACCTAACCTCAAACCTAACCTAACCTAACCTAACGTCAAACCTAACCTAGCCTAACCTCAAACCTAACCTAACCTAACCTAACCTCAAACCTAACCTAACCTAACCAAACCTCAAACCTAACCTAACCTAACCTAACCTCAAACCTAACCTAACCTAACCTCAAACCTAACCTAACCTAACCTAACCTCAAACCTAACCTAACCTCAAACCTAACCTAACCTAACCTAACCTCAAACCTAACCTAACCTAACCTAACTTCAAACCTAACCTAACCTAACCTCAAACCTAACCTAACCTAACCTCAAACCTAACCTAACCTAACCTCAAACCTAACCTAACCTAACCTAACCTCAAACCTAACCTAACCTAACCTAACCTCAAACCTAACCTAACCTAACCTCAAACCTAACCTAACCTAACCTCAAACCTAACCTAACCTAACCAAACCTCAAACCTAACCTAACCTAACCTAACCTTAAACCTAACCTAACCTAATTTCAAACCTAACCTAACCTAACCTAACCTCAAACCTAACCTAACCTAACCTAACATAACCTAACCTAACCTAACCTAACCTAACCTCACATAACCTCAAACCTAACCTCACATAACCTCAAACCTAACCTCACATAACCTCAAACCTAACCTCACATAACCTCAAACCTAACCTCACATAACCTCAAACCTAACCTCACATAACCTCAAACCTAACCTCACATAACCTCAAACCTAACCTCACATAACCTCAAACCTAACCTCACATAACCTCAAACCTAACCTCACATAACCTCAAACCTAACCTCACATAACTTTAAACCTAACCTCACATAACCTCAAACCTAACCTCACATAACCTCAAACCGAACCTCACATAACTTCAAACCTAACCTCACATAACCTCAAACCTAACCTCACATAACCTCAAACCTAACCTCACATAACCTCAAACCTAACCTCACATAACTTCAAACCTAACCTCACATAACCTCAAACCTAACCTCACATAACCTCAAACCTAACCTCACATAACCTCAAACCTAACCTCACATAACCTCAAACCTAACCTCACATAAATTCAAACCTAACCTCACATATCCTCAAACCTAACCTCACATAACCTCAAACCTAACCTCACATAACCTCAAACCTAACCTCACCTAACCTCAAACCTAACCTAACCCAACCTAACCTAACCTCAAACCTAACCTAACCTAACCTCAGACCAAACCTAACCTAACCTAACCTCACCTAACCACAAACCTAACCTAACCCAACCTAACCTAACCTCAAACCTAACCTAACCTAACCTAACCTCAAATCTAACCTAACCTAACTTCAAACCTAACCTAACCTAACCTAACCTCAAACCTAACCTAACCTAACCTCAAACCTAACCTAACCTAACCTCAAACCTAACCTAACCTAACCTAACCTCAAACCTAACCTAACCTAACCTAACCTCAAACCTAACCTAACCTAACCTAACCTCAAACCTAACCTAACCTAACCTAACCTCAAACCTAACCTAACCTAACCAAACCTCAAACCTAACCTAACCTAACCTAACCTTAAACCTAACCTAACCTAACCTCAAACCTAACCTAACCTAACCTAACCTCAAACCTAACCTAACCTAACCTAACCTCAAACCTAACCTAACCTAACCTAACCTCAAACCTAACCTAACCTCAAACCTAACCTAACCTAACCTAACCTCAAACCTAACCTAACCTAACCTCAAACCTAACCTAACCTAACCTAATCTCAAACCTAACCTAACCTAATCTAACCTCAAACCTAACCTAACCTAACCTAACCTCAAACCTAACCTAACCTAACCTAACCTCAAACCTAACCTAACCTCAAACCTAACCTAACCTAACCTAACCTCAAACCTAACCTAACCTAACCTAACGTCAAACCTAACCTAACCTAACCTCAAACCTAACCTAACCTAACCTAACCTCAAACCTAACCTAACCTAACCAAACCTCAAACCTAACCTAACCTAACCTAACCTCAAACCTAACCTAACCTAACCTAACTTCAAACCTAACCTAACCTAACCTAACCTCAAACCTAACCTAACCTAACCTAACCTTAAACCTAACCTAACCCTAACCTAACCTCAAACCTAACCTAACCTAACCTCAAACCTAACCTAACCTAACCAAACCTCAAACCTAACCTAACCTAACCTAACCTCAAACCTAACCTAACCTAACCTAACCTCAAACCTAACCTAACCTAACCTAACCTAAAACCTAACCTAACCTAACCAAACCTCAAACCTAACCTAACCTAACCTAACCTTAAACCTAACCTAACCCAACCTCAAACCTAACCTAACCTAACCTCAAACCTAACCTAACCTAACCTAACCTCAAACCTAACCTAACCTAACCTAACCTCAAACCTAACCTAACCTCAAACCTAACCTAACCTAACCTAACCTCAAACCTAACCTAACCTAACCTCAAACCTAACCTAACCTAACCTAATCTCAAACCTAACCTAACCTAACCTAACCTCAAACCTAACCTAACCTAACCTAACCTAAAACCTAACCTAACCTAACCTAACCTCAAACCTAACCTAACCTAACCTAACCTCAAACCTAACCTAACCTAACCTAACCTCAAACCTAACCTAACCTAACCTAACGTCAAACCTAACCTAACCTAACCTCAAACCTAACCTAACCTAACCTAACTTCAAACCTAACCTAACCTAACCAAACCTCAAACCTAACCTAACCTAACCTAACCTCAAACCTAACCTAACCTAACCTAACCTCAAACCTAACCTAACCTAACCTAACCTCAAACCTAACCTAACCTCAAACCTAACCTCAAACCTAACCTAACCTCAAACCTAACCTAACCTAACCTAACCTCAAACCTAACCTAACCTAACTTCAAACCTAACCTAACCTAACTTAACCTCAAACCTAACCTAACCTAACCTCAAACCTAACCTAACCTAACCTCAAACCTAACCTAACCTAACCTAACCTCAAACCTAACCTAACCTAACTTAACCTCAAACCTAACCTAACCTAACCTAACTTCAAACCTAACCTAACCTAACCTCAAACCTAACCTAACCTAACCAAACCTCAAACCTAACCTAACCTAACCTAACCTTAAACCTAACCTAACCTAATTTCAAACCTAACCTAACCTAACCTAACCTCAAACCTAACCTAACCTAACCTAACATAACCTAACCTAACCTAACCTAACCTAACCTCACATAACCTCAAACCTAACCTCACATAACCTCAAACCTAACCTCACATAACCTCAAACCTAACCTCACATAACCTCAAACCTAACCTCACATAACCTCAAACCTAACCTCACATAACCTCAAACCTAACCTCACATAACCTCAAACCTAAACTCACATAACCTCAAACCTAACCTCACATAACCTCAAACCTAACCTCACATAACCTCAAACCTAACCTCACATAACCTTAAACCTAACCTCACATAACCTCAAACCTAACCTCACATAACCTCAAACCTAACCTCACATAACCTCAAACCTAACCTCACATAACTTCAAACCTAACCTCACATAACCTCAAACCTAACCTCACATAACCTCAAACCTAACCTCACATAACCTCAAACCTAACCTCACATAAACTCAAACCTAACCTCACATATCCTCAAACCTAACCTCACATAACCTCAAACCTAACCTCACATAACCTCAAACCTAACCTCACCTAACCTCAAACCTAACCTAACCCAACCTAACCTAACCTCAAACCTAACCTAACCTAACCTCAGACCAAACCTAACCTAACCTAACCTCACCTAACCACAAACCTAACCTAACCCAACCTAACCTAACCTCAAACCTAACCTAACCTAACCTAACCTCAAACCTAACCTAACCTAACTTCAAACCTAACCTAACCTAACCTAACCTCAAACCTAACCTAACCTAACCTCAAACCTAACCTAACCTAACCTCAAACCTAACCTAACCTAACCTAACCTCAAACCTAACCTAACCTCACCTAACCTCAAACCTAACCTAACCTAACCTAACCTCAAACCTAACCTAACCTAACCTAACCTCAAACCTAACCTAACCTAACCAAACCTCAAACCTAACCTAACCTAACCTAACCTTAAACCTAACCTAACCTAACCTCAAACCTAACCTAACCTAACCTAACCTCAAACCTAACCTAACCTAACCTAACCTCAAACCTAACCTAACCTAACCTAACCTCAAACCTAACATAACCTCAAACCTAACCTAACCTAACCTAACCTCAAACCTAACCTAACCTCAAACCTAACCTAACCTAACCTAATCTCAAACCTAACCTAACCTAACCTAACCTCAAACCTAACCTAACCTAACCTAACCTCAAACCTAACCTAACCTAACCTAACCTCAAACCTAACCTAACCTAACCTAACCTCAAACCTAACCTAACCTAACCTAACCTCAAACCTAACCTAACCTAACCTAATGTCAAACCTAACCTAACCTAACCTCAAACCTAACCTAACCTAACCTAACCTCAAACCTAACCTAACCTAACCAAACCTCAAACCTAACCTAACCTAACCTCAAACCTAACCTAACCTAACCTAACGTCAAACCTAACCTAACCTAACCTAACCTCAAACCTAACCTAACCTCAAACCTAACCTAACCTAACCTAACCTCAAACCTAACCTAACCTAACCTAACATAACCTAACCTAACCTAACTTAACCTCACATAACCTCAAACCTAACCTCACATAACCTCAAACCTAACCTCACATAACCTCAAACCTAACCTCACATAACCTCAAACCTAACCTCACATAACCTCAAACCTAACCTCACATAACCTCAAACCTAACCTCACATAACCTCAAACCTAACCTCACATAACCTCAAACCTAACCTCACATAACTTTAAACCTAACCTCACATAACCTCAAACCTAACCTCACATAACCTCAAACCTAACCTCACATAACCTCAAACCTAACCTCACATAACCTCAAACCTAACCTCACATAACCTCAAAATTAACCTCACATAACTTTAAACCTAACCTCACATAACCTCAAACCTAACCTCACATAACCTCAAACCTAACCTCACATAACTTCAAACCTAACCTCACATAACCTCAAACCTAACCTCACATAACCTCAAACCTAACTTCACATAACCTCAAACCTAACCTCACATAACTTCAAACCTAACCTCACATAACCTCAAACCTAACCTCACATAACCTCAAACCTAACCTCACATAATATCAAACCTAACCTCACATAACCTCAAACCTAACCTCACATAACCTCAAACCTAACCTCACATAAACTCAAAAATAACCTCACATATCCTCAAACCTAACCTCACATAACCTCAAACCTAACCTCACATAACCTCAAACCTAACCTCACCTAACCTCAAACCTAACCTAACCCAACCTAACCTAACCTCAAACCTAACCTAACCTAACCTCAGACCAAACCTAACCTAACCTAACCTCACCTAACCACAAACCTAACCTAACCCAACCTAACCTAACCTCAAACCTAACCTAACCTAACCTAACCTCAAACCTAACCTAACCTAACTTCAAACCTAACCTAACCTAACCTAACCTCAAACCTAACCTAACCTAACCTCAAACCTAACCTAACCTAACCTCAAACCTAACCTAACCTAACCTAACCTCAAACCTAACCTAACCTAACCTAACCTCAAACCTAACCTAACCTAACCTCAAACCTAACCTAACCTAACCTCAAACCTAACCTAACCTAACCAAACCTCAAACCTAACCTAACCTAACCTTAAACCTAACCTAACCTAACCTCAAACCTAACCTAACCTAACCTCAAACCTAACCTAACCTAACCTAACCTCAAACCTAACCTAACCTAACCTAACCTCAAACCTAACCTAACCTCAAACCTAACCTAACCTAACCTAACCTCAAACCTAACCTAACCTAACCTCAAACCTAACCTAACCTAACCTAATCTCAAACCTAACCTAACCTAACCTAACCTCAAATCTAACCTAACCTAACCTAACCTAAAACCTAACCTAACCTAACCTAACCTCAAACCTAACCTAACCTAACCTAACCTCAAACCTAACCTAACCTAACCTCAAACCTAACCTAACCTAACCTAACGTCAAACCTAACCTAGCCTAACCTCAAACCTAACCTAACCTAACCTAACCTCAAACCTAACCTAACCTAACCAAACCTCAAACCTAACCTAACCTAACCTAACCTCAAACCTAACCTAACCTAACCTCAAACCTAACCTAACCTAACCTAACCTCAAACCTAACCTAACCTCAAACCTAACCTAACCTAACCTAACCTCAAACCTAACCTAACCTAACCTAACTTCAAACCTAACCTAACCTAACCTCAAACCTAACCTAACCTAACCTCAAACCTAACCTAACCTAACCTCAAACCTAACCTAACCTAACCTAACCTCAAACCTAACCTAACCTAACCTAACCTCAAACCTAACCTAACCTAACCTCAAACCTAACCTAACCTAACCTCAAACCTAACCTAACCTAACCAAACCTCAAACCTAACCTAACCTAACCTAACCTTAAACCTAACCTAACCTAATTTCAAACCTAACCTAACCTAACCTAACCTCAAACCTAACCTAACCTAACCTAACATAACCTAACCTAACCTAACCTAACCTAACCTCACATAACCTCAAACCTAACCTCACATAACCTCAAACCTAACCTCACATAACCTCAAACCTAACCTCACATAACCTCAAACCTAACCTCACATAACCTCAAACCTAACCTCACATAACCTCAAACCTAACCTCACATAACCTCAAACCTAACCTCACATAACCTCAAACCTAACCTCACATAACCTCAAACCTAACCTCACATAACCTCAAACCTAACCTCACATAACCTCAAACCTAACCTCACATAACCTTAAACCTAACCTCACATAACCTCAAACCTAACCTCACATAACCTCAAACCTAACCTCACATAACCTCAAACCTAACCTCACATAACCTCAAACCTAACCTCACATAACCTCAAACCTAACCTCACATAACTTTAAACCTAACCTCACATAACCTCAAACCTAACCTCACATAACCTCAAACCTAACCTCACATAACTTCAAACCTAACCTCACATAACCTCAAACCTAACCTCACATAACCTCAAACCTAACCTCACATAACCTCAAACCTAACCTCACATAACTTCAAACCTAACCTCACATAACCTCAAACCTAACCTCACATAACCTCAAACCTAACCTCACATAACCTCAAACCTAACCTCACATAACCTCAAACCTAACCTCACATAAACTCAAACCTAACCTCACATATCCTCAAACCTAACCTCACATAACCTCAAACCTAACCTCACATAACCTCAAACCTAACCTCACCTAACCTTAAACCTAACCTAACCCAACCTAACCTAACCTCAAACCTAACCTAACCTAACCTCAGACCAAACCTAACCTAACCTAACCTCACCTAACCACAAACCTAACCTAACCCAACCTAACCTAACCTCAAACCTAACCTAACCTAACCTAACCTCAAACCTAACCTAACCTAACTTCAAACCTAACCTAACCTAACCTAACCTCAAACCTAACCTAACCTAACCTCAAACCTAACCTAACCTAACCTCAAACCTAACCTAACCTAACCTCAAACCTAACCTAACCTAACCTAACCTCAAACCTAACCTAACCTAACCTAACCTCAAACCTAACCTAACCTAACCTAACCTCAAACCTAACCTAACCTAACCAAACCTCAAACCTAACCTAACCTAACCTAACCTTAAACCTAACCTAACCTAACCTCAAACCTAACCTAACCTAACCTAACCTCAAACCTAACCTAACCTAACCTAACCTCAAACCTAACCTAACCTAACCTAACCTCAAACCTAACCTAACCTCAAACCTAACCTAACCTCAAACCTAACCTAACCTAACCTCAAACCTAACCTAACCTAACCTAATCTCAAACCTAACCTAACCTAACCTAACCTCAAACCTAACCTAACCTAACCTAACCTCAAACCTAACCTAACCTAACCTAACCTCAAACCTAACCTAACCTAACCTCAAACCTAACCTAACCTAACCTAACCTCAAACCTAACCTAACCTAACCTAACGTCAAACCTAACCTAACCTAACCTCAAACCTAACCTAACCTAACCTAACCTCAAACCTAACCTAACCTAACCAAACCTCAAACCTAACCTAACCTAACCTAACCTCAAACCTAACCTAACCTAACCTAACTTCAAACCTAACCTAACCTAACCTAACCTCAAACCTAACCTAACCTAACCTCAAACCTAACCTAACCTAACCTCAAACCTAACCTAACCTAACCTAACCTCAAACCTAACCTAACCTAACCTAACCTCAAACCTAACCTAACCCTAACCTAACCTCAAACCTAACCTAACCTAACCTCAAACCTAACCTAACCTAACCAAACCTCAAACCTAACCTAACCTAACCTAACCTTAAACCTAACCTAACCTAACCTCAAACCTAACCTAACCTAACCTCAAACCTAACCTAACCTAACCTAACCTCAAACCTAACCTAACCTAAGCTAACCTCAAACCTAACCTAACCTAACCTAACCTCAAACCTAACCTAACCTCAAACCTAACCTAACCTAACCTAACCTCAAACCTAACCTAACCTAACCTCAAACCTAACCTAACCTAACCTAACCTCAAACCTAACCTAACCTAACCTAACCTCAAACCTAACCTAACCTAACCTAACCTCAAACCTAACCTAACCTAACCTCAAACCTAACCTAAACTAACCAAACCTCAAACCTAACCTAACCTAACCTAACCTTAAACCTAACCTAACCTAACCTCAAACCTAACCTAACCTAACCTAACCTCAAACCTAACCTAACCTAACCTAACATAACCTAACCTAACCTAACCTAACCTCACATAACCTCAAACCTAACCTCACATAACCTCAAACCTAACCTCACATAACCTCAAACCTAACCTCACATAACCTCAAACCTAACCTCACATAACCTCAAACCTAACCTCACATAACCTCAAACCTAACCTCACATAACCTCAAACCAAACCTCACATAACCTCAAACCTAACCTCACATAACCTCAAACCTAACCTCACATAACCTCAAACCTAACCTCACATAACCTTAAACCTAACCTCACATAACCTCAAACCTAACCTCACATAACCTCAAACCTAACCTCACATAACCTCAAACCTAACCTCACATAACCTCAAACCTAACCTCACATAACCTCAAACCTAATCTCACATAACTTTAAACCTAACCTCACATAACCTCAAACCTAACCTCACATAACCTCAAACCTAACCTCACATAACTTCAAACCTAACCTCACATAACCTCAAACCTAACCTCACATAACCTCAAACCTAACCTCACATAACCTCAAACCTAACCTCACATAACTTCAAACTTAACCTCACATAACCTCAAACCTAACCTCACATAACCTCAAACCTAACCTCACATAACCTCAAACCTAACCTCACATACCCTCAAACCTAACCTCACATAACCTCAAACCTAACCTCACATAAACTCAAACCTAACCTCACATATCCTCAAACCTAACCTCACATAACCTCAAACCTAACCTCACATAACCTCAAACCTAACCTCACCTAACCTCAAACCTAACCTAACCCAACCTAACCTAACCTCAAACCTAACCTAACCTAACCTCAGACCAAACCTAACCTAACCTAACCTCACCTAACCACAAACCTAACCTAACCCAACCTAACCTAACCTCAAACCTAACCTAACCTAACCTAACCTCAAACCTAACCTAACCTAACTTCAAACCTAACCTAACCTAACCTAACCTCAAACCTAACCTAACCTAACCTCAAACCTAACCTAACCTAACCTCAAACCTAACCTAACCTAACCTAACCTCAAACCTAACCTAACCTAACCTAACCTCAAACCTAACCTAACCTAACCTAACCTCAAACCTAACCTAACCTAACCTAACCTCAAACCTAACCTAACCTAACCAAACCTCAAACCTAACCTAACCTAACCTAACCTTAAACCTAACCTAACCTAACCTCAAACCTAACCTAACCTAACCTAACCTCAAACCTAACCTAACCTAACCTAACCTCAAACCTAACCTAACCTAACCTAACCTCAAACCTAACCTAACCTCAAACCTAACCTAACCTAACCTAACCTCAAACCTAACCTAACCTAACCTCAAACCTAACCTAACCTAACCTAATCTCAAACCTAACCTAACCTAACCTAACCTCAAACCTAACCTAACCTAACCTAACCTCAAACCTAACCTAACCTAACCTAACCTCAAACCTAACCTAACCTAACCTAACCTCAAACCTAACCTAACCTAACCTCAAACCTAACCTAACCTAACCTAACGTCAAACCTAACCTAACCTAACCTCAAACCTAACCTAACCTAACCTAACCTCAAACCTAACCTAACCTAACCAAACCTCAAACCTAACCTAACCTAACCTAACCTCAAACCTAACCTAACCTAACCTAACCTCAAACCTAACCTAACCTAACCTAACCTCAAACCTAACCTAACCTAACCTAACCTCAAACCTAACCTAACCTAACCTCAAACCTAACCTAACCTAACCTAACCTCAAACCTAACCTAACCTAACCTAACATCAAACCTAACCTAACCTAACCTCAAACCTAACCTAACCTAACCTAACCTCAAACCTAACCTAACCTAACCTAACCTCAAACCTAACCTAACCTAACCTCAAACCTAACCTAACCTAACCAAACCTCAAACCTAACCTAACCTAACCTTAAACCTAACCTAACCTAACCTCAAACCTAACCTAACCTAACCTAACCTCAAACCTAACCTAACCTAACCTAACATAACCTAACCTAACCTAACCTAACCTAACCTAACCTCACATAACCTCAAACCTAACCTCACATAACCTCAAACCTAACCTCACATAACCTCAAACCTAACCTCACATAACCTCAAACCTAACCTCACATAACCTCAAACCTAACCTCACATAACCTCAAACCTAACCTCACATAACCTCAAACCTAACCTCACATAACCTCAAACCTAACCTCACATAACCTCAAACCTAACCTCACATAACCTCAAACCTAACCTCACATAACCTCAAACCTAACCTCACATAACCTTAAACCTAACCTCACATAACCTCAAACCTAACCTCACATAACCTCAAACCTAACCTCACATAACCTCAAACCTAACCTCACATAACCTCAAACCTAACCTCACATAACCTCAAACCTAACCTCACATAACCTTAAACCTAACCTCACATAACCTCAAACCTAACCTCACATAACCTCAAACCTAACCTCACATAACTTCAAACCTAACCTCACATAACCTCAAACCTAACCTCACATAACCTCAAACCTAACCTCACATAACCTCAAACCTAACCTCACATAACTTCAAACCTAACCTCACATAACCTCAAACCTAACCTCACATAACCTCAAACCTAACCTCACATAACCTCAAACCTAACCTCACATAACCTCAAACCTAACCTCACATAACCTCAAACCTAACCTCACATAAACTCAAACCTAACCTCACATATCCTCAAACCTAACCTCACATAACCTCAAACCTAACCTCACATAACCTCAAACCTAACCTTACCTAACCTCAAACCTAACCTAACCCAACCTAACCTAACCTCAAACCTAACCTAACCTAACCTCAGACCAAACCTAACCTAACCTAACCTCACCTAACCACAAACCTAACCTAACCCAACCTAACCTAACCTCAAACCTAACCTAACCTAACCTAACCTCAAACCTAACCTAACCTAACTTCAAACCTAACCTAACCTAACCAAACCTCAAACCTAACCTAACCTAACCTCAAACCTAACCTAACCTAACCTCAAACCTAACCTAACCTAACCTAACCTCAAACCTAACCTAACCTAACATAACCTCAAACCTAACCTAACCTAACCTAACCTCAAACCTAACCTAACCTAACCTAACCTCAAACCTAACCTAACCTAACCAAACCTCAAACCTAACCTAACCTAACCTAACCTTAAACCTAACCTAACCTAACCTCAAACCTAACCTAACCTAACCTAACCTCAAACCTAACCTAACCTAACCTAACCTCAAACCTAACCTAACCTAACCTAACCTCAAACCTAACCTAACCTAACCTAACCTCAAACCTAACCTAACCTCAAACCTAACCTAACCTAACCTAACCTCAAACCTAACCTAACCTAACCTCAAACCTAACCTAACCTAACCTAATCTCAAACCTAACCTAACCTAACCTAACCTCAAACCTAACCTAACCTAACCTAACCTCAAACCTAACCTAACCTAACCTAACCTGAAACCTAACCTAACCTAACCTAACCTCAAACCTAACCTAACCTAACCTAACCTCAAACCTAACCTAACCTAACCTAACCTCAAACCTAACCTAACCTAACCTAACCTCAAACCTAACCTAACCTCAAACCTAACCTAACCTAACCTAACCTCAAACCTAACCTAACCTAACCTCAAACCTAACCTAACCTAACCTAATCTCAAACCTAACCTAACCTAACCTAACCTCAAACCTAACCTAACCTAACCTAACCTCAAACCTAACCTAACCTAACCTAACCTCAAACCTAACCTAACCTAACCTAACCTCAAACCTAACCTAACCTAACCTCAAACCTAACCTAACCTAACCTAACCTCAAACCTAACCTAACCTAACGTCAAACCTAACCTAACCTCAAACCTAACCTAACCTAACCTAACCTCAAACCTAACCTAACCTAACCAAACCTCAAACCTAACCTAGGTTAGGTTAGGTTAGGTTAGGTTAGGTTAGGTTAGGTTAGGTTAGGTTAGGTTAGGTTAGGTTAGGTTAGGTTAGGTTAGGTTAGGTTAGGTTAGGTTAGGTTAGGTTAGGTTAGGTTAGGTTAGGTTAGGTTAGGTTAGGTTAGGTTAGGTTAGGTTAGGTTAGGTTAGGTTAGGTTAGGTTAGGTTAGGTTAGGTTAGGTTAGGTTAGGTTAGGTTAGGTTAGGTTAGGTTAGGTTAGGTTAGGTTAGGTTAGGTTAGGTTAGGTTAGGTTAGGTTAGGTTAGGTTAGGTTAGGTTAGGTTAGGTTAGGTTAGGTTAGGTTAGGTTAGGTTAGGTTAGGTTAGGTTAGGTTAGGTTAGGTTAGGTTAGGTTAGGTTAGGTTAGGTTAGGTTAGGTTAGGTTAGGTTAGGTTAGGTTAGGTTAGGTTAGGTTAGGTTAGGTTAGGTTAGGTTAGGTTAGGTTAGGTTAGGTTAGGTTAGGTTAGGTTAGGTTAGGTTAGGTTAGGTTAGGTTAGGTTAGGTTAGGTTAGGTTAGGTTAGGTTAGGTTAGGTTAGGTTAGGTTAGGTTAGGTTAGGTTAGGTTAGGTTAGGTTAGGTTAGGTTAGGTTAGGTTAGGTTAGGTTAGGTTAGGTTAGGTTAGGTTAGGTTAGGTTAGGTTAGGTTAGGTTAGGTTAGGTTAGGTTAGGTTAGGTTAGGTTAGGTTAGGTTAGGTTAGGTTAGGTTAGGTTAGGTTAGGTTAGGTTAGGTTAGGTTAGGTTAGGTTAGGTTAGGTTAGGTTAGGTTAGGTTAGGTTAGGTTAGGTTAGGTTAGGTTAGGTTAGGTTAGGTTAGGTTAGGTTAGGTTAGGTTAGGTTAGGTTAGGTTAGGTTAGGTTAGGTTAGGTTAGGTTAGGTTAGGTTAGGTTAGGTTAGGTTAGGTTAGGTTAGGTTAGGTTAGGTTAGGTTAGGTTAGGTTAGGTTAGGTTAGGTTAGGTTAGGTTAGGTTAGGTTAGGTTAGGTTAGGTTAGGTTAGGTTAGGTTAGGTTAGGTTAGGTTAGGTTAGGTTAGGTTAGGTTAGGTTAGGTTAGGTTAGGTTAGGTTAGGTTAGGTTAGGTTAGGTTAGGTTAGGTTAGGTTAGGTTAGGTTAGGTTAGGTTAGGTTAGGTTAGGTTAGGTTAGGTTAGGTTAGGTTAGGTTAGGTTAGGTTAGGTTAGGTTAGGTTAGGTTAGGTTAGGTTAGGTTAGGTTAGGTTAGGTTAGGTTAGGTTAGGTTAGGTTAGGTTAGGTTAGGTTAGGTTAGGTTAGGTTAGGTTAGGTTAGGTTAGGTTAGGTTAGGTTAGGTTAGGTTAGGTTAGGTTAGGTTAGGTTAGGTTAGGTTAGGTTAGGTTAGGTTAGGTTAGGTTAGGTTAGGTTAGGTTAGGTTAGGTTAGGTTAGGTTAGGTTAGGTTAGGTTAGGTTAGGTTAGGTTAGGTTAGGTTAGGTTAGGTTAGGTTAGGTTAGGTTAGGTTAGGTTAGGTTAGGTTAGGTTAGGTTAGGTTAGGTTAGGTTAGGTTAGGTTAGGTTAGGTTAGGTTAGGTTAGGTTAGGTTAGGTTAGGTTAGGTTAGGTTAGGTTAGGTTAGGTTAGGTTAGGTTAGGTTAGGTTAGGTTAGGTTAGGTTAGGTTAGGTTAGGTTAGGTTAGGTTAGGTTAGGTTAGGTTAGGTTAGGTTAGGTTAGGTTAGGTTAGGTTAGGTTAGGTTAGGTTAGGTTAGGTTAGGTTAGGTTAGGTTAGGTTAGGTTAGGTTAGGTTAGGTTAGGTTAGGTTAGGTTAGGTTAGGTTAGGTTAGGTTAGGTTAGGTTAGGTTAGGTTAGGTTAGGTTAGGTTAGGTTAGGTTAGGTTAGGTTAGGTTAGGTTAGGTTAGGTTAGGTTAGGTTAGGTTAGGTTAGGTTAGGTTAGGTTAGGTTAGGTTAGGTTAGGTTAGGTTAGGTTAGGTTAGGTTAGGTTAGGTTAGGTTAGGTTAGGTTAGGTTAGGTTAGGTTAGGTTAGGTTAGGTTAGGTTAGGTTAGGTTAGGTTAGGTTAGGTTAGGTTAGGTTAGGTTAGGTTAGGTTAGGTTAGGTTAGGTTAGGTTAGGTTAGGTTAGGTTAGGTTAGGTTAGGTTAGGTTAGGTTAGGTTAGGTTAGGTTAGGTTAGGTTAGGTTAGGTTAGGTTAGGTTAGGTTAGGTTAGGTTAGGTTAGGTTAGGTTAGGTTAGGTTAGGTTAGGTTAGGTTAGGTTAGGTTAGGTTAGGTTAGGTTAGGTTAGGTTAGGTTAGGTTAGGTTAGGTTAGGTTAGGTTAGGTTAGGTTAGGTTAGGTTAGGTTAGGTTAGGTTAGGTTAGGTTAGGTTAGGTTAGGTTAGGTTAGGTTAGGTTAGGTTAGGTTAGGTTAGGTTAGGTTAGGTTAGGTTAGGTTAGGTTAGGTTAGGTTAGGTTAGGTTAGGTTAGGTTAGGTTAGGTTAGGTTAGGTTAGGTTAGGTTAGGTTAGGTTAGGTTAGGTTAGGTTAGGTTAGGTTAGGTTAGGTTAGGTTAGGTTAGGTTAGGTTAGGTTAGGTTAGGTTAGGTTAGGTTAGGTTAGGTTAGGTTAGGTTAGGTTAGGTTAGGTTAGGTTAGGTTAGGTTAGGTTAGGTTAGGTTAGGTTAGGTTAGGTTAGGTTAGGTTAGGTTAGGTTAGGTTAGGTTAGGTTAGGTTAGGTTAGGTTAGGTTAGGTTAGGTTAGGTTAGGTTAGGTTAGGTTAGGTTAGGTTAGGTTAGGTTAGGTTAGGTTAGGTTAGGTTAGGTTAGGTTAGGTTAGGTTAGGTTAGGTTAGGTTAGGTTAGGTTAGGTTAGGTTAGGTTAGGTTAGGTTAGGTTAGGTTAGGTTAGGTTAGGTTAGGTTAGGTTAGGTTAGGTTAGGTTAGGTTAGGTTAGGTTAGGTTAGGTTAGGTTAGGTTAGGTTAGGTTAGGTTAGGTTAGGTTAGGTTAGGTTAGGTTAGGTTAGGTTAGGTTAGGTTAGGTTAGGTTAGGTTAGGTTAGGTTAGGTTAGGTTAGGTTAGGTTAGGTTAGGTTAGGTTAGGTTAGGTTAGGTTAGGTTAGGTTAGGTTAGGTTAGGTTAGGTTAGGTTAGGTTAGGTTAGGTTAGGTTAGGTTAGGTTAGGTTAGGTTAGGTTAGGTTAGGTTAGGTTAGGTTAGGTTAGGTTAGGTTAGGTTAGGTTAGGTTAGGTTAGGTTAGGTTAGGTTAGGTTAGGTTAGGTTAGGTTAGGTTAGGTTAGGTTAGGTTAGGTTAGGTTAGGTTAGGTTAGGTTAGGTTAGGTTAGGTTAGGTTAGGTTAGGTTAGGTTAGGTTAGGTTAGGTTAGGTTAGGTTAGGTTAGGTTAGGTTAGGTTAGGTTAGGTTAGGTTAGGTTAGGTTAGGTTAGGTTAGGTTAGGTTAGGTTAGGTTAGGTTAGGTTAGGTTAGGTTAGGTTAGGTTAGGTTAGGTTAGGTTAGGTTAGGTTAGGTTAGGTTAGGTTAGGTTAGGTTAGGTTAGGTTAGGTTAGGTTAGGTTAGGTTAGGTTAGGTTAGGTTAGGTTAGGTTAGGTTAGGTTAGGTTAGGTTAGGTTAGGTTAGGTTAGGTTAGGTTAGGTTAGGTTAGGTTAGGTTAGGTTAGGTTAGGTTAGGTTAGGTTAGGTTAGGTTAGGTTAGGTTAGGTTAGGTTAGGTTAGGTTAGGTTAGGTTAGGTTAGGTTAGGTTAGGTTAGGTTAGGTTAGGTTAGGTTAGGTTAGGTTAGGTTAGGTTAGGTTAGGTTAGGTTAGGTTAGGTTAGGTTAGGTTAGGTTAGGTTAGGTTAGGTTAGGTTAGGTTAGGTTAGGTTAGGTTAGGTTAGGTTAGGTTAGGTTAGGTTAGGTTAGGTTAGGTTAGGTTAGGTTAGGTTAGGTTAGGTTAGGTTAGGTTAGGTTAGGTTAGGTTAGGTTAGGTTAGGTTAGGTTAGGTTAGGTTAGGTTAGGTTAGGTTAGGTTAGGTTAGGTTAGGTTAGGTTAGGTTAGGTTAGGTTAGGTTAGGTTAGGTTAGGTTAGGTTAGGTTAGGTTAGGTTAGGTTAGGTTAGGTTAGGTTAGGTTAGGTTAGGTTAGGTTAGGTTAGGTTAGGTTAGGTTAGGTTAGGTTAGGTTAGGTTAGGTTAGGTTAGGTTAGGTTAGGTTAGGTTAGGTTAGGTTAGGTTAGGTTAGGTTAGGTTAGGTTAGGTTAGGTTAGGTTAGGTTAGGTTAGGTTAGGTTAGGTTAGGTTAGGTTAGGTTAGGTTAGGTTAGGTTAGGTTAGGTTAGGTTAGGTTAGGTTAGGTTAGGTTAGGTTAGGTTAGGTTAGGTTAGGTTAGGTTAGGTTAGGTTAGGTTAGGTTAGGTTAGGTTAGGTTAGGTTAGGTTAGGTTAGGTTAGGTTAGGTTAGGTTAGGTTAGGTTAGGTTAGGTTAGGTTAGGTTAGGTTAGGTTAGGTTAGGTTAGGTTAGGTTAGGTTAGGTTAGGTTAGGTTAGGTTAGGTTAGGTTAGGTTAGGTTAGGTTAGGTTAGGTTAGGTTAGGTTAGGTTAGGTTAGGTTAGGTTAGGTTAGGTTAGGTTAGGTTAGGTTAGGTTAGGTTAGGTTAGGTTAGGTTAGGTTAGGTTAGGTTAGGTTAGGTTAGGTTAGGTTAGGTTAGGTTAGGTTAGGTTAGGTTAGGTTAGGTTAGGTTAGGTTAGGTTAGGTTAGGTTAGGTTAGGTTAGGTTAGGTTAGGTTAGGTTAGGTTAGGTTAGGTTAGGTTAGGTTAGGTTAGGTTAGGTTAGGTTAGGTTAGGTTAGGTTAGGTTAGGTTAGGTTAGGTTAGGTTAGGTTAGGTTAGGTTAGGTTAGGTTAGGTTAGGTTAGGTTAGGTTAGGTTAGGTTAGGTTAGGTTAGGTTAGGTTAGGTTAGGTTAGGTTAGGTTAGGTTAGGTTAGGTTAGGTTAGGTTAGGTTAGGTTAGGTTAGGTTAGGTTAGGTTAGGTTAGGTTAGGTTAGGTTAGGTTAGGTTAGGTTAGGTTAGGTTAGGTTAGGTTAGGTTAGGTTAGGTTAGGTTAGGTTAGGTTAGGTTAGGTTAGGTTAGGTTAGGTTAGGTTAGGTTAGGTTAGGTTAGGTTAGGTTAGGTTAGGTTAGGTTAGGTTAGGTTAGGTTAGGTTAGGTTAGGTTAGGTTAGGTTAGGTTAGGTTAGGTTAGGTTAGGTTAGGTTAGGTTAGGTTAGGTTAGGTTAGGTTAGGTTAGGTTAGGTTAGGTTAGGTTAGGTTAGGTTAGGTTAGGTTAGGTTAGGTTAGGTTAGGTTAGGTTAGGTTAGGTTAGGTTAGGTTAGGTTAGGTTAGGTTAGGTTAGGTTAGGTTAGGTTAGGTTAGGTTAGGTTAGGTTAGGTTAGGTTAGGTTAGGTTAGGTTAGGTTAGGTTAGGTTAGGTTAGGTTAGGTTAGGTTAGGTTAGGTTAGGTTAGGTTAGGTTAGGTTAGGTTAGGTTAGGTTAGGTTAGGTTAGGTTAGGTTAGGTTAGGTTAGGTTAGGTTAGGTTAGGTTAGGTTAGGTTAGGTTAGGTTAGGTTAGGTTAGGTTAGGTTAGGTTAGGTTAGGTTAGGTTAGGTTAGGTTAGGTTAGGTTAGGTTAGGTTAGGTTAGGTTAGGTTAGGTTAGGTTAGGTTAGGTTAGGTTAGGTTAGGTTAGGTTAGGTTAGGTTAGGTTAGGTTAGGTTAGGTTAGGTTAGGTTAGGTTAGGTTAGGTTAGGTTAGGTTAGGTTAGGTTAGGTTAGGTTAGGTTAGGTTAGGTTAGGTTAGGTTAGGTTAGGTTAGGTTAGGTTAGGTTAGGTTAGGTTAGGTTAGGTTAGGTTAGGTTAGGTTAGGTTAGGTTAGGTTAGGTTAGGTTAGGTTAGGTTAGGTTAGGTTAGGTTAGGTTAGGTTAGGTTAGGTTAGGTTAGGTTAGGTTAGGTTAGGTTAGGTTAGGTTAGGTTAGGTTAGGTTAGGTTAGGTTAGGTTAGGTTAGGTTAGGTTAGGTTAGGTTAGGTTAGGTTAGGTTAGGTTAGGTTAGGTTAGGTTAGGTTAGGTTAGGTTAGGTTAGGTTAGGTTAGGTTAGGTTAGGTTAGGTTAGGTTAGGTTAGGTTAGGTTAGGTTAGGTTAGGTTAGGTTAGGTTAGGTTAGGTTAGGTTAGGTTAGGTTAGGTTAGGTTAGGTTAGGTTAGGTTAGGTTAGGTTAGGTTAGGTTAGGTTAGGTTAGGTTAGGTTAGGTTAGGTTAGGTTAGGTTAGGTTAGGTTAGGTTAGGTTAGGTTAGGTTAGGTTAGGTTAGGTTAGGTTAGGTTAGGTTAGGTTAGGTTAGGTTAGGTTAGGTTAGGTTAGGTTAGGTTAGGTTAGGTTAGGTTAGGTTAGGTTAGGTTAGGTTAGGTTAGGTTAGGTTAGGTTAGGTTAGGTTAGGTTAGGTTAGGTTAGGTTAGGTTAGGTTAGGTTAGGTTAGGTTAGGTTAGGTTAGGTTAGGTTAGGTTAGGTTAGGTTAGGTTAGGTTAGGTTAGGTTAGGTTAGGTTAGGTTAGGTTAGGTTAGGTTAGGTTAGGT
>JAWQEG010006773.1:0-23626 GCA_033782935.1 Petrolisthes cinctipes | reverse complement strand
CCCTTATTTGTATTTTGTTAAGGGGGATATTTTGTGTTGGTAAATCTGGAGCAACTGACTCCTCCAAACAAATCCATACAACAGAACACCATAATTTTTGTTCATCTGGTCTTGTTTCCTGACATACTTTGGAGGAATCAATTAATTAAGGCACTCCAATATATCAAAATTATACTGTCAACTAAAGGGGAGATTCTCTTGTTGGTGAATTGGAAGGTCTGTGATTCCTCCAAATTATACCATGAAACAGACGCCCTCAATGGTACTAATAGGGGATCTGTTTCATGGCATAGTTTGGAGGAATCAGTAGTAGCCTTTCAATTTACCAACTAGAGAATCACCCTTTAATTAACCTTGATCTCTGACACTTTGAAGGAGACTGCACTTATCTTGACAGTATTATCATTATCTCTCAGTCAATGTTGGTACTTCAACTCGAGTCTTTTAATTTATTTCAGCTGACTCTATTGTTATTTCTATCTCCTTCGTTCTTGTCGTCCCATCTCTCTATCACTTCTCTCTGTCCCTCCTTTCATTCTATTTCCTTCGTTCTTGTTGTCCCATCTCTCTATCACTTCTCTCTGTCCCTCCTTTCATTCTATTTCCTTCGTGCTTGTTGTCCCATCTAATTATCTCCTTTTCCCTGTCCCTCCTATCCTTCTTCTATTTACTTCGTCTTGTTGTCCCATCTCTCTATCACCTTCTTCTTGTCCCTCCTTTCCTTCTATATCCTTCGTGTTGTTGTCCCGCTTCTCTATCACCTTTTCCCTGTCCCTCCTTTTATTCTATCTCCTTCTTGCTTGCTATCCCACCTCTCTATATAATAATGGAATATCTGGAGCAAATGATTCCTCCACACTATTCCAAGCCACAGAACGCCATTGTTTTCGTTTCATCTGGTCCTGTTTCCTGGCATACATTGGAGGAATCAAGGCACTCCAATGTGTACACCAAAACTATTATATATTTCCCCCATAAAGTTGATTTCAAAGCACTAAATATTCACACTTTTGTTTCAGCACCATCGGATTCACAACTTGACAATGGACTTATCAAAGGCTGGATCTAACATCACTCCACCTACCAACCTCGGTACTAAGGTCAGTTATCCCTACTATTCGCTACTCTTCACTACATCTTGCTACTTATCCCTACTCTTCACTACATCTCGCTACTTATCCCTACTCTTCACTACATCTCGCTACTTATCCCTACTCTTCACTACATCTCGCTACTTCTCACTACATCTCGCTACTTGTCGCTACTCGTCGCTACATCTCTCAACTTCTCACTACATCTCGCTATTTCTCACTACTCTTCACTACATCTCTCAACTTCTCACTACATCACGCTACTTCTCACTACTCTTCACTACATCTTGCTACTTATCCCTATTTCTTACTACATCTCGCTACTGTTCGCTTCATCTCGCTACTTCTCACTACTTCTCACTACATCTCGCTACTTCATGCTAAATCTCGCTGCTTATCATTAGTGCTCGTGTCTTCTCGCTATTTCTCGCTACTGATCATTACTTCTCGCTATACTTTTCGCTATTTCTCGCTACTTCTCGCGTCCTCTAGTTACTCTGGCTTTACATATAATTATCTACTGACTATGGTAGGTGAAGGTAAGTTAGTAATGTCTTTATTTTAATCTGTGAAATATTGCTGTGCTTATATGTGTTTTAATAAGTCTTAAATATGTTTTAATAAGTCTTAAATACGAGTTTTACTAAGTTTTACTATGTGCTGTAATAAATATTTAATATATATTTTAATAAGTTATCAGCATATGTTTTATTAAGTCTTTGATATGTATTTTAATAAGCCTTTAATAAGTCCTTAATACAGTATATGTTTTAATAAATCTTTAACATGTGTTTAAACAAGTCTATAATTAACCAATCCCTCTCCCTCATTATAACAGGTGAAGGTGGATGAGGTGGAGAGGTTCATGGTGTCATGCCTTGTGAAATGTGGAGTACCAGTGGACAAAGCAACACAAGTGGCTGAGGTGTTAGTGGCAGCTGATATAAGAGGTCACTATAGTCATGGTATTCAACGCCTGGGTCAGTACGCAACTTTAAAACCGACAACCTTAATGTTTCTAATATGGGATCTGTTTCCTGGCATAGTTAGGAGGAATCAGAAACCTTCTATTTTACCTACAGTACTGTGTTGGTGGTAAATCTGGAGCAAAAAAGTTATTCCACCAAACTATTCCAAGCAACAACAGGCCACCATTATTTTTGTTAATCTGGTCCTGTTTGTTTCCTAACATATTTTGGATTTTGGAGGACTTAAGGGACTCTAATGTACCAAACGTATATTATCCTATTAACAGTTCATTACAGGAGTACATTCCATTGTTCACTTCCTCCCTAACCTAACCTAACTTTACTTAACCTAACATAACTTAATCTATCCCAGCCTAACCTCACTTAACTAACCTAGCCTAACCTACCCTAACTAAACCTCACTTAACCTAACATATGGTAGCCTAACCTATCCTATCTCACCCTATCTCAACCTAACCCAACCTAACCTACCCTATCTCAAACTAACCAACCTAACCCACCCTATCTCAACCTACCCAACCTAACCTACCCTATCTCAACCTAACCCACCCTATCTCAACCTAACCCAACCTAACCTACCCTAACCCAACCTAACCTAACCTAAAATGAAGTGATTAATAATATCCACTAATTACTTGACAGAGGTGTACCTGACCCGTATACAACACAAACTGATAGAGGTGAGTAAAGAACCCAAGGTATTGAAGCAGACCTCAGCCACAGCCCTGGTAGATGGTCAACACGCCCTGGGTGCTGTGGTGGCCAACTTCTCTATGGACCTGGCTATATGTAAGGCCAAGACGGAAGGCATTGGATGTGTTGTGACTAAAGGTAAGACATACATACATACATACACAGAGAGAGAGAGAGAGAGAGAGAGAGAGAGAGAGAGAGAGAGAGAGAGAGAGAGAGAGAGAGAGAGAGAGAGAGAGAATAATCTTTACTATTAATTAACAGAGAGAGAGAGAGAGAGAGAGAGAGAGAGAGAGAGAGAGAGAGAGAGAGAGAGAGAGAGAGAGAGAGAGAGAGAGAGAGAGAGAGAGAGAGAGAGAGAGTGTGTGTGTGTGTGTGTGTGTTGTTTGTATATTCTAAGGCCTAACCGAGTAATGTATATGTTTGTGTACCCACCACAGGCAGTAACCACTATGGCATTGCTGGTTACTACGCCTCAGAGCTATGCAACAAGGATGTGTGGTAAGTCAACAAACAGTATTTATTAACTACTGAACCATTTACCAACCTCTAAATAAGATAACAACAGTATTTATTTATTTATTTATCTATTTATGTGTGTGTGTGTGTGTGTGTGTGTGTGTGTGTGTGTGTGTGTGTGTGTGTGTGTGTGTGTGTGTGTGTGTGTGTTGAGAGAGATGAGAGGAACAGAGAGAGAGAGAGCGAGAGAGAGAGAGAGAGAGAGAGAGAGAGAGAGAGAGAGAGAGAGAGAGAGAGAGAGAGAGAGAGAGAGTATAATTTTGGACTAGGAAAATCTCGGACACAGTAAACATTTCATTAATTTTTTCTATAAAGATAAAGATGAAGAAGGCAAATGTGAGAGGTCCAAAATCGTTTCCAGTTTCGTTCGAGATGCCTAAACACAAGTCGTAGTAGAGAGAGAGAGAGAGAGAGAGAGAGAGAGAGAGAGAGAGAGAGAGAGACTCGCATAAATATAACGTCACAGGGCACCACCAAGTCCCTCTTCAAATTTAAAGCCAAATTCAAATCTAAATTCAAATCTCATACCAAATTCAAAATCAAATCTAAATCCGAACTTCATACCAACCCAAAATAAAAATTATAAAACCAAATAAAAATTTCACCCACCAATTCCAATATCAATTCTAAATCTAAATCGACATCCAAAATTGATACGAAAATCCAAAATAACAATATGATTTTTCTCAGACACACTATAGTTGAGTTGTAATACCAAGTTGTGTTGTTATTGTGTTGTATATTCCACAGGGCCTGAGCTTCTCCAACACTCCCCCTGCTGTTGTGGCTTCGGGAGGTACTAAGGTAATAAGCACACAACATTTATTTACGGTACTTCATTCTTCATTCTATCTACTTTTTCTTTTTTCATTTACCCATTCTTCCTTCCTTCTTTCACTACTTTACTTCCTTCTATTTTTTTTTTCCATTCAGCTATTCTTCCTTCCTTCTTCACTCCATTCTTTCACTCCTTTCCTTCCTTCTATTTATTTTTTCCATTCAGCTATTCTTCCTTCCTTCTTTCACTCCATTCCTTCTTCCTTCCTTCCATCCATCTTTCTATCTATCCTTCCTTCCTTCCTTCTTTCACTTAATTCCTTCCTCCTTCCTTCCTTCCATCAATTTCTTCTTTCCTTCCCTCTTCACTTCACTCCTTCCTCCTTCCATCCATTCTTCCTCCCTTCATTCTTTCCGTCTCCTACTCCCTATCACTTTCTTCACTCTTATCACCTCCCCTTTCCTTCCATACATCCATTCTTCCTTCCTCTCTCCCTTCCTTCCCTAACGTCATTCTGGTTAGGTTAGGTTAGGTCAGATTAAAAAAACACATTATCAATTAGTTCTTTAATACATTCTAGTTAGGTTAGGTTAATTCAAGAGCATCACTTTATATATTCGGACTTCAATACATTTTGGTTAACTATGATAAGTTATGGTTAATTAATTTGACTGTAATTCATGTATATATTATAACCCTTCACTATGAATCCGTGTAGAGTAAACCCTCATTATCCACTAGGTGTATGTGTGTGTGTCTAATGTACAGTACAAAGAGGTGTTACCTGTACACAGATTTATAAATACACATAACTCGAGTGATGTATGTGTGTGTGTGTGTGTGTGTGTGTGTGTGTGTGTGAGTGTGTGTGTGTTGACTGACAGAGATGTATCGGCACCAACCCCATCTCCCTGGCCGCCCCTGCCCTACAAGGTGATGGCTTCGTACTGGACATGGCTACCAGTGTGGTCTCATATGGCAAGGTTGGTTACTGTTATTATTATTCAGTGAAGCTTTACTTTATCATATTATATTCCTAAGGACCCTGTGATCGTGTAAGAGAAATGGAGAGACGTTTGATTCCTCCTGACTATGCCACGAAACAAGCTCCTTCAATATAGGTGGTGTTTCGTATAGCAATGTTTGAAGGACTCACTAACCTCCAATTTCCTGACTACATCACAGGGTCCCTTAATGGGAGAACCAATTTGGTGTCTTTGGCAATGTTAGCAACTGTTATATTCAGTGATTCTTAAGAGGAGAATCTTTTGTTGGTGATAAATAGATAAACAAAGCATCTGGCAGGTTGAACGAGGAAAGGATACCAAGTAACAGAAGGAAAAGGGGAAAAAGGGATGGGGTGTTCTTGAGATATATACGGTATATATATATATTTTTTATGATTATGGATAAACAAACCATCTGGCAGGTTGCAGTGGCAGACTTGAAGGGGGAGAAGGTACCGGATAACTGGGTGGTGGACAAAGCAGGGAGGAATACACAAGACCCCTCACAATTATTACGTCAAGGGGAGCACTACTGCCTCTGGGGGGGTCAGCGCTCCACTCCAGTTACAAGGGCTTCGGATTGGAGTGATGGCGGAAATTCTATGCAGTATCTTGTCTGGTGAGTAAACTGTTGGGGGGGTTTTGTCGCCCTTTCGGACCCTAGCCACTACTACCTTCCTATACTCTTCAACTATCCTTCCTCTTTCCTACTTCTATTTCCTGGGTAACAAAACATTACACTATTCGTCATCACTGTTCATTAATGACTTGTGTTGTACTGACAGGTGGACCCCATGGTAAAGACGTGGCTTGGAAGACAGATCTGGACAGACAATCAGATATTAGTCACTGTTTCATCGCCATCAACCCAGAGATGTTCGCTGAGGGATTCCAAGAGAGACTGAGTGACCTAATGGCACAGCTTCGCGATGTAGAACCGGTCAGTGATGCTTCAGTGGGATTAATTAAAGGGAGAACTATAACCTTTTGATATTAAATTGGAGGGCTATTGATTCCTCCAAACTTCTCCACGTACCAGATCTCCCATTACTAACATTGAGGTCATTTGTTTCCCAACAGAGTTTATAGAGGAATTAGTATCCCTCCAATTCCTGAACATAAAGCAACCCTCTTAAGGACCCTGTGATCGTAAGTGAAAATTGGAGGCTTCTGATTCCTCCTGACTATGCCACACAACAACAAGCTCCTCCTATATAGGTGGTGTTTCGTGGCAATATTTGAAGGACTCATTCATCTCCAATTTTCTGACTACATCACAGGGTCCCTTAAGGTGAGAGTATCCCTTTGGTACATTGGAATGCCTTCATTCCTCCAAAGTATGTCGGGAAACAACAGGATAGATGGACAAATATAATGGTGTCTTGTCGCTTGGAATAGTTTGGAGGAATCATTTGCTCCAGATTTATCAACACTATAGTATCCCCTTAAGGAACAATGTATGGGGAAGGAATTTATTGAAGGAATATCTGTTTTGCTGCTTTTGTGAACTATAGAATTTAAAACCACAATGATAAGTTGGGACAGTAGGCAAGGACAATGGTGGTGTTGACGATGGCTTGATGATACGGGTACGATGACTCCATAGACACACTACAGAACCATCGTACCTGTACCACGCATGTCATCGTCAACACCATCAATCAATGTCCTTGGATACGAACGGACCTAAAAACCCCTAGTAACCCAACACTATATTGTTCTTATGTGTTTGTGTTTGAAGTTTTTTTACTGTATGTGTTTGTATCCCATGTATCCCTACACAATATTGTTCTTATGTGTTTGTATCTCAAGTGTTCTTATGTGTTTGTATCTCAAGTGTTCTTATGTGTTTGTACCGTATCTCAAGTGTTCTTATGTGTTGATGTCTCAAGTGTTCTTATGTGTTTGTATCTCGTGTTCTTATGTGTTTGTATCCCAAGTGTTCTTATGTGTTTGTATCTCAAGTGTTCTTATGTGTTCGTATCCCAAGTGTTCTTATGTGTTTGTATCCCAACATTAAATAATATTGTGTTCATATGTTTGTACAGGTGGATCCGGAATATCCAGTACAGGTGGCTGGTGATCCGGAGAGACAAATGATGACACAAGTTGAGAAGGAAGGAGGAATTACATATCATATCAACCAAATCAACAAACTGGTATGTATACTAATTACACCCTTGATAATATACAGTAAATTAATACCTGGTTTGTATACTAACTACACTTTCGATATACAGTGAATAAATACTCCGTTATACAGTACACTCCGTTATACACTCATTGAAGACCACCACCACCAAATGTTTTCCCAGACTTGTGTTATTCATTACCCTCCATTAACTTCATTATACACTCATTGAAGACCACCACCAAATATTTTCCCAGACTTCTGTTGTTATTCATTATCATACAAAGTTAGTGATTTACTGAGCCTGTATTAAAAGGATATATGTGACAAAATGTATTAAACTTATATTACTGCATTATAAAGAGTATACAGTACTATATTCTGATATCTTTAAAACTTCGTGTTGTTCTCTTTCAGTGGCAGCTGGCAACACATTTGGGTGTGGAACCAATAAGGACAATAAACTAGAACTGAATTTACTGATGATGAAAGAAGACAGACCTTGTAAGACGAGAGGACAACACTCACAGACACCACACACGTACTGTACACTTCTACACATGCACATACCTACACACACGTACACTGTCTTCTACACATGAATCCACATACACACACGTACACTTCTACACATGCACCCCACATACACACACGTACACTTTTACACATGCACACACATACACTTCTACACATGCACACACATACACACACGTACACATTTACACATGTACCCCACATATACATTACCACATACACACACGTACACATTTACACATACACACACATTCACTTCACCACATGCACACACACACACTTCTACACATTCACATACATACACACACTGAATAAAAATAATGACCACTACGAATTCGACAGGCTCTAAACTTCAATAACCAAACCAAACCAAGGACGAGATAGAAGGAAGATGCTTTTAGAGGCTAATTATGGACTAACTTGATCTCGGACACACATAGTAAACATTCTCCTTTTTCTGTTTTAATAAAGATGAAAACACACACAGTAAACATTCTTTTACCGTATATCTGTATTAATAAAGAAGAAGACACGTAATATTTTTCTTCTGTGGTAATAAAGATCTCGGACCCACAGTAAAAAAAAAAAATTCTGTATAAATAAAATGAGGTCACTTAATTTTTATTTCTGTAGATGACCAGTTGTGTGTGTGTGTATGTGTGTTCCAGAGTTGACCAATTTTGTGAATGTTTGTGTGTGTTCCAGAGATGACCAGTTGTGTGTGTGTGTGTTCCAGAATTGACTATTTGGGAGTTGGACAGAAAAAGGAAGAGATCGAGAAGTTTAGCAAGTTTTAGATACGTTAGTGTTAAAATAATATTGTTTTCTATTATTCGTGAACTATAATTTTCTTTTACATTAAATGAATAACTATTATAAACTTTTTTAAACTCGTATAGTACTTAATTAGGGATCCTAATGTAATCACAATTGAATATTATACCAGAAGTATTGTGTTTTTGGCTAGGACCGCGCAGTGTTACCACATCCGGCTAGGTCCCCGAAATTTGCCCCTGTCACTTTATGATAGTTTAAGTTCAAGTTTTAGGGTCCCGCAGAGGGCCGCTCATGGGCGGCATAATATGCGGGGGTTGTGCGGGGGATTTAGGGATCCATGGCAGGATTAGGAAGAGGGTTAGGATAAGGGTGGATTGGGTCAGGGACTGTGGGTTGAGGATTAGGATTGGGGAGGTAATGATTGGTGATCCTATTTCTAAACGTGTCAAGAGTGGGGCTATTAACTACGTGAGATGGGAGATGATTCCACTCTTGGATGCTGCGGGGAAAGAATGAGTGCCTAAATATATCAGTGCTTGTCTGGTATGTATGGTATTTTAAGTTGTGGCTGCCTCTAGTGGATCGTATACTTGTAGGGTGTAGATATGTGTCTTTGTCTATGTCAACTAACTTGTTTGTGATTTTGTATATCATCTGTTGTCTGTGTATCTGTCTTCGTGTTACAAATGGGTCTAGTTTTGTGTCTTGTTTAAGCAAAGTGACTGATGTAGTGTGTCTGTAATCACGTCTGGCCCATCTTGCAGTCTTGTTTTGTATGGACTCTAATTTATTGATATTATTGTAAGTGTGTGGGTCCCAGACGGTGTCGCAATAATCTAAATGTGGCCGAACGAAAGTGTTATATGCAATAATTTTAGTGTCTGTGTTACACCTGCTGAGGTTCCTGCGCAAGAACCCCAGGACCCTACTAGCTTTGGCCCTGATGCTACCTATGTGTGTGTTCCACCTCATGTCCGCTGAGATGTGGACACCCAAGTATTTGTGGGAAGTGACTGTGTTGAGGTTAGTGTTGTGTAATTGGTATGTATATGGAATGACATTATGGGCACGGGTAAAACGGATGTGATGGCATTTGTCTGGTCTAAATGTCATCTGCCACTTGACTTCCCAGTCTTCAAGTGCAGTTAGGTCGTCCTGTAGTCGAAGGCAGTCATTCCTATCTTTAATTGGTCTGTAAACTAAGCTATCGTCTGCAAAGAGTCTAGTGGTAGAGGAAAATGAAAGTGGGAGGTCATTAATGTATGAAAGGAAGAGAAGGGGACCCAGGACAGTGCCCTGGGGTACCCCAGAGGTCACAGGAACAGATGGAGACTGACTACCGTCAAGAATTACACGTTGCTTTCTGGTAGTCAAGAACGTTCTAATCCAGTGAAGAAGTTGTCCCTGTATGCCATAGAATTCTAATTTGTGTAGTATTCTTTGGTGAGGGACTTTGTCGAAGGCTTTGGCAAAGTCTAATACTATGGCGTCAACCCGTCTGATTTTTGTGTCATTGAGGGACTGCAAGATGTCATGAGTAGTTACCAGTAGCTGCGTCTCACACGAGCGTTTAGGCCGAACACCGTGTTGATTGTCAGTCAGTATATTTTGCCTATCAAAGTGGTCCATTATGTGTCTATCAATAATGTGTTCTAAAATTTTGCAGGGGACTGAGGTAAGTGAAATAGGTCTATAATTAATGGGAAGGGTTCTGTCTCCGGATTTAAAGACACCGGTTATATCCAGGTAGTTTACCCAGGTTAGGTCCCGGTAGCATATTCGTGAACTTTATACCGGTATGTGCCCCTAAGGATAGTAAAATGAACAGTAAAATGAACTGGGAAAGAGAATGAGACTATTTCAAAAATTATTCCATAGTTGGTTTTATCGTTATAACCCAAGCGTTATCCTCCTTCCAACCACCACCATTTTGGCCCAGCAGTAAGCTGTGTTGGCATGTAGCCCGCCAGACTTCACGAAAATCCGTCCCGGTAGTTTGCCCTGGTTAGGTCCCGGCAGTCTGTTGCGGTCTAGGTTAGGTTAGGTCAGGTCAGGTTAGGTCAGACTAATTTCCAAATTATGTTTGTAAAACGGGGCATATCTCGAAAACGGGGCATCTCCGAGAAAAACACCATAGATAAAAAGTGTCTTAGAATGGTCCAAAATAGTGGGTAGTGATACTAAAATATATAATATAGTGAACACAAACGGATTTATGAAACAATAGTGGTTCACAGTTCAGTTTCGAATATCAAATCGCAGCGAAATAAAAGAGAACATAATATATATAAAACCCAAAAAATTCCAAAATATTTGAAGTGAAATAAAATGGGGACATGATCTGCATAATCATGGTAAATATAAAAACAGGTTAGGTCTCGGTAGTCTGATGCGGTCTAGGTAGGTTAGGTAAACTTCAGGTAAGGTCAAGCTAATTTTAAAATACCCCATTTGAATATGCCCTATCTTGGAAATGGGACATTTGTGGAGGAAATGCCATAGAAGTTAATAGTCTTATAATGGTCTAAATAAGTGGGTTATGAAGGTAGAAAAATCGTAGGCAATAACGGTAATTCTTTCAATATATATATATCGCATCATTTTATAGGGTTGAACCTCCCCTACCCCGTGACAATAAAAACTTACTGATATTACCCTACAGTGATAAATTTGCCCAAATCCCTCATCTTCTAAAAACATGGAATGTTAATGTTGCCTTCTGCAATGATAACACAGTCAAGAAAATGTTGATCAAAAATTCACCTAATTCCTCATGTGGGTGTATCTACAAAGTACCTTGTAAAGAATGCAATATGTTCTATATAGGACAAACTGGAAAAGACCTTTCAACCAGGGTCAAACAGCATAAATATAGTGTAAGGACCGGACAAGAATCTAATGCTTTATTTATTCATATGAGAGACAATAATCATTGTATTGACTGGGATAATGCTTCGTCAATCATGTCTTGTAACTCATCCGTAAATAGAAACATCATAGAGTCAAGTTTGATTAAACACACAGAAAATATTAATATGAATTTAAACAATGGTATGTACAAGTTGGATAGTTTCATCATAGACAAGATTGTCAATAAGATAAGTCCAACTGCTATTCCTTAATGACTGAGAATAATCTTAGGTTTAGAGGTCATGTCAGGTTTGATGAGAGTTGGGTCAGGTAGTATATCCTTGTATGCACCATATGGGTGTGTATTGCTTTGAACTCGTAGTGGCAACACCTTCAGGTTGCCAGTTAGTTATTAATTGTATCGGTATATAAGGTGTCTCTCGGCAACCATTCTTCTACACTCTGTATTTCCCCTGAAGATGTGAATACACGAAAGCGCTTGGGACTCCGTGTTTATTTTTCCTTCCTTGTGGATTTACGCATATTCCTGGATCACGTGCCACCAAGTGATTTATTGGCATATATATATATATATATATATATATATATATATATATTATGGTAGATAGATAAATAAACACAGAAATTACGATAAATATTAAAACACAGAAATTATGGTAGATAGATATAAAAACACACAGAAATTACGGTATATAGATATAAACACACAAAGTTACGGTAGGTAGAAATATAAAAAACAACAGAATTTACGGTAGATATAAAAAAAACACAAAAATTACAGTAGATAGATATAAAAACACAGAAATTACGATAAATATATATAAAAAACACAAAAATTACAGTACATAGATATAAAAAACACAAATTAGTAAAGGTAATTTAACACTTACGACTATTGTGGCGGTGAGATGGATGGATGCAGCAGAAGATGGATACAGGACACTCTGAAACACTTTTGTACTGTACACACGCATTCCAAAATATGTATCCTGGCTTTCTTCGAATAGCCTGATCGAGTATTAAGGAAGGTTACTGCTGATTCCTCCATACTTTGTCAAGAACGGAGTACTTCTGTAATAGTACCCATTTATTATATGGCATTTTGATTGGTTTAACTTCACTGTCAGACATACACAGCCGTATTTAAGTAATAAAATTTTCAGGTGTATTTATATCCCTGTGTTTTGAATGATTTTGACATTCATTGGTCTAGACTCTAGAGTCTAGACTATTGCCGTTTTGTAGCAGTGTTGCCAGATCTGGGTAGGTCTTAGTGGCAGGGCTACGGCTGACCTCCAGCCCACAGGCAAAATCGCCCAGCCCAGGGGTAGCAGTGACTAGAAACCTTACTCAATGAGATACGAAGTGTGTAATGACATACTGTATACTGTATATCACAATGCTAGGAAATCCCCTACAACAACCAAGTTAAGATGAATAATGATGTACTGGACTTTCATAAGGAATGTGGAAAAGTTTGCTGGTAGGCTGTATAGTGCTGTGAGCTGCTGTACTGTATGTGTGTGTACTTTGGAGCCTGTTATAAATCAGTGGATAAGCATAAAGGTGTCTTTCCTTGCAATTGTCATTGTAATGAGAAATATTAGTGTACGCTTCCTTTATAAAATACAGTACTGGTACTAGGAGGGAAAATAGCATCCAAACCAGAATTAATTGTTTCAAAAGAAAAATGAGATGAATGAGAGCAGGAGGACACTCTTAACTATTGTGTCCTATTCTGGAGTTAAACGGAAAAATAATTCACTTTGCATTTATTATGATCAACTAAAGTGTTAGAGAGATATTACTATGTGTCTGTGTGTGTGTGTGTGTGTTAGAGAGAATATTACTGTGTGTGTGTGTGTGTGTGTAAAGTGATAGAGAGAATAATACTATGTGTGTGTGTGTGTGTTGGAGAGAATATTACTGTGTGTGTGTGTGTGTGTGTAAAGTGACAGAGAGACTATTACAGTGTGTGTGTGTGTGTGTGTGTGTTAGAGAGAATATTACTGTGTGTGTGTGTGTAAAGTGACAGAGAGACAATTACAGTGTGTGTGTGTGTGTATGTAAAGTGATAGAGAGAATATTACAGTGTGTGTGTGTGTTAGAGAGAATATTACAGTGTGTGTGTGTGTTAGAGAAAATATTACCGTGTGTGTGTGTGTATGTGTGTTAGAGAGAATATTATTGTGTGTGTGTGTAAAGTGACAGAGATACTATTACAGTGTGTGTGTGTGTGTGTAAAGTGATAGAGAGAATATTACAGTGTGTGTGTGTTAGAGAGAATATTACAGTGTGTGTGTGTGTGTGTGTGTGTGTTAGAGAGAATATTACTGTGTGTGTGTGTGTATCTGTGTTAGAGAGAATATTATTGTGTGTGTGTGTAAAGTGACAGAGATACTATTACAGTGTGTGTGTGTGTGTGTGTGTGTGTAAAGTGATAGAGAGAATATTACAGTGTGTGTGTGTTAGAGAGAATATTACAGTGTGTGTGTGTGTATTAGAGAGAATATTACTGTGTGTGTGTGTGTGTGTGTGTGTGTTAGAGAGAATATTACTGTGTGTGTGTGTGTGTAAAGTGATAGAGAGAATATTACTAACTCGTCTCTGTCATTTCTTTCAACATACATACATCAACAAACTTCTGTAATATCTATAGTAATATATATGAATAAAATTAAGAAAGAAAATATCAAGCTTATAAATTCTAGGTAATAGAATATGGTACTAATTGCAAATGTTAATGAGAACAATAGTTAATAATTCTGTTAATTAATAATAGTAAAGTAAATGATTAGAGTATATAATAAAAAAGTTATTACTAGTAAAAATAATGAGTATAATAATAATAAAAATATTAACAATAACAATTCTGTCTCCTACACACATACCTATATACACACCTAAGCAAACCTATGAACACACATAATAATAATAATAAATTTAATAATAATAATAATAATAATAATGATGATGATGATGATAATAATGGTGATGATGATGAAGATGATGATGATGATAATAATAATAATAATAATATTAATATTAAATATAATAGTCAAATAAAAAAAAAATAAAAAAAAATATAAAAAATAATAATAATAACAATAATGATTAAAAAGAGTCAAATAAAAAAAATTAATAGTAATAGTAGTCATAGCAAATTAATAGTAGTAAGAATGTGGTATAACATTAATACCAAATCCTACTACAGCATACATGAATATAATTAAATCATACTTAATTAAATATACTTAAATATACTTATACATACTGAAATTATACTTAAATGAGAGAGAGAGAGAGAGAGAGAGAGAGAGAGAGAGAGAGAGAGAGAGAGAAAGAAGAGTAGAGTGTAATTATTGATAAGAATGTCACTCTGTCTGTGTGTCTGTGTGTGTGTGTGTCTGTGTGTGTGTGTGTGTGTGTGTGTGTGTGACTTTTAAAAGGGAAGGTTATGTATCGTATGACATTATTACCTTCTAACACTAATTTGTATGTTGGGTTAGGTACAGTTGTTGTTGACATTAAGTTCTCTATCTCTCTCTCTCTCTCTCTCTCTCTCTCTCTCTCTCTCTCTACATATATACCTCTCTCTCTCTCTCTCTCTCTCTCTCTCTCTCTCTCTCTCTCTCTCTATATATATATATATATATATATATATATATATATATATATATATCAGAAACAACTTACGAGTCAAAGGAGAAGGAAGAAGAGAAGAGGAATAGCAAACACGAAAGAAATACAAAGAAAGGAGGGACAGCAAACACGAAGGAAATAGAAGGAAAGGAGGGACAATAAACACGAAATATATAGAAGAGAATGAGGGGCAGCAAGCACGAAGGAGACAGAAGGAAAAAAAGGACAACTTGCATGTGCTTGCTGTCCTTTCTGTCTGTCTCCCTTTATATACAGTATAACGAATAAATAAACAGGTATGGACAGGAATAACAGCTTGGTATGAGTATAAATAACAGGTGTAGACAGAAATAGAAGGTGAGGAGCCAGCTAAACGTCCTTAAGATTTTGGACTAGAAACAATGCACTTACACTTGCTTGCCCTCAGTTCCAATTTG
This sequence comes from Petrolisthes cinctipes, assembly GCA_033782935.1. Lineage (NCBI taxonomy): Eukaryota > Metazoa > Arthropoda > Malacostraca > Decapoda > Porcellanidae > Petrolisthes > Petrolisthes cinctipes. The sequence continues at coordinate 8,157 of JAWQEG010006773.1, read as the reverse complement.
ACAGTGGTAGGGGAAGCACGTACGCTCTCTCTCTCTCCACTCCTCCCCTCCCCTCCCTCTCTCTCTCTTCTCTCTCTCCATCATGGCTACTAAGAAATACAGAGGTTAGTAAATATTTCTTTGATTTAATTAAGGGACCCTGTGATGGATGTAGTCAGAAAATTGGAGTTGAATGGGTCCTTCAAATATTATTGCCACGAAACGCACGCACCTATATGGAAGGAGCTTGTTTCGTGGCATTGTCAGGAGGAATCAGAAGTCTCCAATTCTCATACATGATAACAGGGTCCTTAACTACTTTAATAACTAATCTAAATTTTCCTATTAATATTTATAATTACTGTGGTGATTGGTTATAATAATTATTTACCTATTAATAACACCACACCAATTAAGCTTATCTAATTAACTTAATATTGTGTGTTATTTAATTGACAGTGTGTTATTTAAGTGTGTAATTTAATTAAGGGTGTGAGAGTGTTGGTAAATTAATGTGGAGCAACTAATTCCTCCATTCTATTCCAAGCAACAGACCACCATTAGTCTTATTAATGTGGCCTTGTTTCCTTACACACTTAGGAGGAATTAAGTTGCTCCAATGAACCAAAAGTCTACAATATCCATTCAATTAACAGGGAAAGTTTCTTGTTGGTACGGTTGGCTACAGGAATTCCTACACAGTCTGTATGGAAAGAGAGGTTATTCATTATTGTGGAAGTACTGCAATGAACACAGGCTATATGGAAAGAGAGGTCATTATTGTGGAAGTACTGCAATGAACACAGAATATATGGAAAGAGAGGTCATTATTGTGGAAGTACTGCAATGAACACAGAATATATGGAAAGAGAGGTTATTCATTACTGTGGAAGTACTGCAATGAATGGTCTACCAATTGACTCGGTGATTAGCAAAACAACAAATCTAATTATAATAATGTTGTATTATAGCTACGTAGACTTACATTTTCTATATTATGTTGCAAACTCTCGACAACAACAGTGTGTGTACGAATTGTTGAGGCCAATTGGAGGGCTCCTGATTCCTCCAAACTATGCCACAAAACTGATCCCTTACAAGATAACACTCAACTTCTAATCCACTTTCATTTTGCCCACGCCTATCCTTACTTTCTCTGTCTATCTTTCTCTCTTATTTTTTGTTTGCTGTGGCGTGGGCAGCCTCTCTCTCTTTGTAATTCTTTCTTCTGTTTCCTTAGTGTTTGCTGTGTCTCCTTTCCTTCTATTTCCTTCGCGCTTTTAATCCCTCCTTTCTTTCTTTTTTCTTCGTGCTTGCTGTCCCTTCATTCCTTTAATTTCCTTTGTGATTGCTGTCCCTCCTTTCCTTTAATTTCCTTCGTGCTTGCTGTCCTTCCCTTCCTTCTATTTCATTCGTGTGTGTGTGTGTTGATAATATTATGTATAAATGTAGCGGTATAAATGTGTGCATAGGTGTATGTATGTATGTATGTATGTATGCATAGCTGTAAATGGGCCACACAGGGTCGAGAGTCTGAAACTAAGTATGAACCCCGTATCACCCTTCCTTCCTTACTTACTGGCCTGCAAGTCACAGTTTAGACCAGCATTCATCCCCAGAGCATCTCGTTAAGGATTCTTTGGATCGGGGTTCGAACTTCTTTTCAATATTTTTCTATTCTTGGAAGATCCCGGCAAGTCGATCATAACTTTAAACGAAGAGAGTCAGTCCTTTCTTGTCCTTACCATTCCCACTTCAAGCCATGAGACATAGAGTTAACAAGCAACCCTGATTACACACACACACACACACCAAGTATTTTTGTGTGTGTTGATATGGGTGAGCATTATGACACATTCAACTGTATTGTAATACACTTTATTCTGTAATTGTTTTTACATGGATGTAATTTATGATAATCGATACTGGTATGACAAGTTTATATTAATAATGACACATGTAAAGATATTGAGCTGCGGTATATATGTTACAGTAAAATCTTCAAAACAGTAAATTTGTAAATTTCCTTGATTTTCCAGAAAATTTACAAAGTGACTGTTTCAATCAGTAAATTTACAAAATTACTAAAATTTGTAGGAAATTTACAAATATACTAATTTCAGGAGCCAGTAATTTTACAAAATTACTGATTCATCGATTATGATTTTTTATTATGATTTTTTACACAAACGAGCAGAAACACACATCATCTAAAGTCAAATGATCCAATTTATTCACAAAACAGGATTAAAAAAAAAATAAAGGGTGTGTGTGGGGGGGGGGGTGGCTTGCACTATTGTAGTGTCAACATACTAGGCTACTTATTTGGACATGTCAGACTGGAGTGACATTTGGAGTTACACTTGAGGTCGTTTCTGAAACAAGAACATTTATTTGTTCCGCATCTCTTTGCCCCACGCACACAGTTACATTTTGTGAAACCTTGCCCACCTGATGCTGATTCTGCTATGACGGCGGAACGCAAAGAAATTACTTTGTCAAGACAGATATCATCATTGTTCAACAGTCTTTGAGGGCATAAATCAAACTGATTTCGGGAAAAGCCCCCTTTTAGCACACCAGCTTTCACCCCAATAGTGATTCATCGATAACGATCAGTAAATTTGTAAATTTCCTACAAATCTTGGTAATTTTGTAAATTTACTGATTGAAACAGTCACTTTGTAAATTTACTGAAAATTCTAGGAAATTTACAAATTTACTGTTTTGAAGATTTTACTGTAACATATATATATTCAATCGTGAACATCGGTTTTCAATGTTGCTTTTGACAACTGACTTGGAATGTTAATGTAGTACTACATGTATGATTAAAATCATGACTGAATTGATAATTTTCTTCTACAAATAATCGAATAACAGTAAAACTACAACTGCATTTCACAAACAACTCTCCGTGATAGTTTAGATATAAATGTTCGTCTAAAAACTCTAAATAGACTTTAAAGTCTATAGACATTGACTCTGTCCATCAGCTTCATGGAAAAAAACTACAGTAAAACAGACAATTACTCTTCAGATGAATTTATAGCTCAGCCACATCATTGCACAATGACACTCGTAGTGTGTGTGTGTGTGTGTGTGTGTTGGTAGGAGGGGTGGTGTATGGGATGTAAGGAAGGCGTTAGGGCCAATGTTCTCAAAGCTTCAAATTAACAGAATATGATAAATATCCGAGGCGAAGTCGTCACGGCAATGTCTGAGTTCGACCACCGATCCAAACAGTCATCAGTGAGATACTCTAGATATGGAAACTGGTCTAGACAGTGACTCGCAGTCCAGTAAGGGCAATACGGAGTTCATATTCTCGACCCTGGGTGGCCACCAACTCCTGTCCACACCTGAACCAGTATATATTATATTTTTCTTCCTTGTCCTTGCCCCCCCCCCCAACCCCCCCGACCCCATCCTACACACAAACACTTCCTGCTCCATATTGCAACATTAACTAGATCAATAATTATAAAGCAATGGTCACAACACACCCTTCATGCACTGTACTACAAAAACACACACATCTATTAAAAACGCCCCTCCCCACTTCCTACACACACACACAGGCAGGCACCGTACTATAGCACACACACACACACACACACACACATATATATATACACACACACACAGGCACCGTACTATAAACGCACACACACACCGTACTATAAACGCACACACACACACAAACAGGCACCGTACTATAACACACACACACACACACACACACACACACACACACACACACACACACACACACACAGGCACCGTACTATAAACGCACACACACACACACACACACAGGCACCGTACTATAAACGCACACACACACACACACACAAACACCGTACTATAAAACACACACACACACACACACAGACACTGTACCATAAAAATACGCACACACACACACAGGCACCGTACTATAACACACACACACACACACACACACACACACAAACACACACACACAGCATCAACTAGATCACTATGAAAGGAATGGTGGTGAGCGAGATGGAAAAACTTGTCCCATCAATATATAAATAAATAAATACCTCTTTTTGTTTTATTCATGAGTTACAATATCCTGCTTTTAAAAGGTGATGGTGTGGTGGGTAGGACAGTGATGAGTGAGTGTTGGTGGTAAATCGGGACCAACTGAGTCCTCCAAAGTATTCCAAGCCACAAAAGGACACCATTATTTTTGTATGTTTGGATCTGTTGAGTGGCATATTTTGGAGGAATCAAGGCACTCCAATGTACATTACCAAAAGGGTGTGTGTGTGTTACCCAATTAATTAACTATGTCGGTGTGTTTGTGTGTGTGTGTGTGTATCTCTATCTGTTTATCTGATATCTGCTTCTCTCTCTCTCTCTCTCTCTCTCTCTCTCTCTCTCTCTCTCTCTCTCTCTCTCTCACCAAATATTATCCCCATGACCTTTTCAGTGTTTTGATTGTCATTATTATTATTAGACTTGTTTGTGTGTCCTTGTGTGTGTGTGTCCTTGTCTGTGTGTGTGTGTGTGTGTGTAATGCACAGTACGTACGTAGGTATATGAGCTTGCGTGTGCGTGTGTGTGTGTGTGTGTGTGTAAAGTACATAATTACTTGTGTATAATGTACGTACTGTACAGTACTACAGTACGTGAGTATATGTACTAGCATATGTGTGTATGTAGGTGTTAGAAGGTGTATAATTATTAGTCATGTGTGTAGGTGTGTATACTTTTTATCTGTGTGCGCATGTGTATGATATATATATATATATATATATATATATATATATATATATATATATATATATATATATATATATATATATATATATATATATATATATATATATATATATATATATACTGTATATTGATGGAGATACAGTTGCCTGACGAAGTTCACTAAGGCCTGTCAGAGTTCAGGGTTGGGCCACAGATTTTATAATAACATAAAATATTAAATATTATACATTAAGTTAACATTTTGTACTGTATTCAACATCCATGTAATTGTTATAACATTTGTTACATATCCATCATGTGACTGGAATAAACACATAGTCGAGGCTTAATGAACTTGGTCAGGCAACTGTAGGCTACATTTAACTACTATTTCTAGGGATCATAAATATGTAATACAAAAGGAAATATTTGTACAGATGGACACAGGAAATTGTGGTACAGCCCAGGTAGGAAATGCTCACCTCCCCCCAATATGAATTTTTTTATCGACAATAAGATATACCAGAAGAAAAAACTATAATGTGGAATGGTAATGATAAGCAACTACTGGACAAAAGTAACTGGTAATAAGTCACTGGTAATTAGTCATTGGTAATAAGCATCTACTGGACAAAAGTAACTAGTAATTATATAGAGAAGGACAAACATCTCCCACCTTGGCTGTACCAAGAATTTCTGTGTCCAACTGTACAATATACCGAACGTTCCATCAAAAGTTGTCATAATTCATATTTTGCCATCTATACATACATACATACCATCAACACATACATACCACATACATACATATATATATACTGTACATATATACCATCAATACATACATACATACATACATACCATCAACACATACATACCACATACATACATATTTATATATACTGTACATATATACCATCAATACATACATACATACATACATACCATCAACACATACATACCACATACATACATATATATATACTGTACATATATACCATCAATACATACATACATACATACATACCATCAACACATACATACCACATACATACATATATATATACTGTACATATATACCATCAATACATACATACATACATACATACATTGTTATATATATAATTTTGTTACATGTGTGAAAGTTGTCATATATATACCGTTGTTTTGCCCTGACCTTCTGACATAATATGACCTATAACATTATATTATGAGATAGACCACGCCCTCATTTGATATCTTACTTGTATACCAATTTAATGATAGAAATACACATACATACATACATACATACATAGGCTACACACATACCTACATACATACTGATAAAATATACATACATACATATTACATACTGATATAACATACATACATACATACTGCTATTATTTACATACATACATACATATATACATACATACAATTAATCTCGCTTGTAAGACCATGTAAGACGAGGGAGAAAGTGAGATAAAAGAGAGGTGGGACAGTCAACACACACGAGGGAAATAGATGGACGGGAGGGACAGCTGAACAAGTGAAAGGAAGTAGCTCGGGTCCTAAGGGGCGCCCAAAGCCAAAAATGAATTATTGCCCGCATCAGCAATACCACAATACGAAGAGAGAGAGAGAGAGAGAGAGAGAGAGAAAGTGGTTTGACAAGGAATCAGGCTAACGGTACAGATATTCACTCCATACCTCCCTCCCTGGCTTCTCCTATCTCCCTCCCTCACCCCCCCCCCTCCCTCCCCCTCCCTCCCCCTCCCTCCCCTCACTCCCTTCCTGGCTTCTCCTATCTCCCTCCCTCACTCCCCCCCTCCCTCCCCCCTCCCTCCCTCACTCCCTCCCTGGCTTCTCCTATCTCCCTCCCTCCCTCCCCCCCCTCCCTCCCTCCCTCCCTCACTCCCTTCCTGGCTTCTCCTATCTCCCTCCCTCCTTCCCCCTCTCCCTGGCTTATCCTATCTCCCTCCCTCCCTCCCTCCCCCCTGGTAATTCCTCCTTCCCTTCGTCCCTTCCCCCTTGCTATTCCTCTCTCCTTCCTTTCTTGCCACCTTTTTCCTCCCTTTGTGTGTTAATTCAGTAAAGAGAGTCAGAGGTCCATATTTTTTTTCATTTTCGTTCGTGTGTGCGTGCGCGTGTATGTGTGTGTGTGTGTGTGTGTGACCTTTACACCTCCTGAACCGTGTGTGTGTGTTTGTGTGTGTGTGTGTTCTATATTATTTGTTAAGTATAGAGGGTCAGAGAGGTCCATTATTTTCAGTTTCGTTCGTGTGTGTGTGTTTGACATTTACTCCTCCAGAACCTGTGTTTGTGTGTGTGTGTGTGTGTGTGTGTGTGTGTGTGTGTGTGTGTGTGTGTGTGTGTGACCTTTACACCTGAACCATATGTGTGCGTGTGCTCGTGAGTGTGAGTTATATTAAATAAAAACAAGTTAATGGTCCAAAATATTTTTCAATTTCGTTCACGTGTGAGTGCGCGCGCATGTGTGTGTATGTGTGTAAAAAATAAGTAAAATAGAGCTCCAAAATATTTTTCAATTTCGTTCACATGTGTGTGTGTGTGTGTGTGTGTGACCTTTACACCACCTGAACCGTGTCAAGATCAGTCAGGTCATTGCATCACAAGACAAGTAAAATTTTGCATAATCGGCAGGGCAATCCAAAGTGATGCGGTACTTCTTCGCGTGGTAATATTATAACCTAACAAACACTAATGGTGGCAACTGTACTATTGGCCTCAAGAATTCGTACACACGCTGTTGTTTTTGAGAGTTTATGTGACTGTAATACAACATTATAATTAGGTTTGTTGTTTTGCTAATCACCGAGTCACTTGGTAGACCATTCATTGCAGTACTTCCACAATAATGCCCTCTCTTTCCATAAACCCTGTGTTTATTGCAGTACTTCCACAATACTGACCTCTCTTTCCATATATTCTGTGTGAGAATTCCTGTGGCCAACTGTATGTACATCGCTGTGTAAATTTATATATGAGAAAGCTGCTACAATTTCGTCACGTATATATGAATAAGGGATGAAAGACCTTCTAGGTCGAAGGAGAGGGTTATATGAGAGGTGGGACAGCAAGCACGAAGAAAACAGAAGGAAACTATGTACAGCAAACACGAAGGAAATAGAAGGAGATGAAAGACAGCAAACACAGAGATAGAAAATTGAAGGAAAGGAGAGATAGCAAACACAAAGATAGAAAATAGAAGGAAAGTAGGGACAACAAGCACAGAGATAGAAAATAGAAAGAAAGGAGAGATAGCAAACACATAGATAAAAAATAGAAGGAAAGGAGAGATTACAAAAATAGAGATAGAAATTAGAAGGAAAGGAAGGATAACAAGCACAATTAAAGGAAACAGGTTTATAACCCCCACACACACACGTTAACTTTCTTACTCACACACTCACTTTCTCACATCCGTAAACACTCTCT
>JAWQEG010006772.1:0-27539 GCA_033782935.1 Petrolisthes cinctipes | reverse complement strand
GTTGTGGGGGTGAGGTTGTGGGGGGGGTTGTGGGGGGGGGGGAGGGGGTTGCAGTGAGTGGCGTTGGCTGGTGAGGACCTGAGAGATAAGCTATATATAGTCCGAGGGTTTAGTGATTGAGTGCTGCAGCGACAATATATTTTGTTGATTCAGTATTGTAATGCCTCATCATCTTGTCTCTGTAATTGCTAAAGTATAACATAAACTCCAATAACTGTGATGTACTGATGATGCAAGGGTATAATTATGCCATCCACTTCATATACGTGAGCTTGAATTAATTAACACACCATATTATAGGTTTTCTCCCTCATCGCCTAGAAATTTTCTAGTTGTAACGAACCCTTGACGTCACAGTGGTGTATATGAATTCCTGAGGCCGACTGTACACTCCACCTCACAACATTTACCGACATCCCGAGCTCATCTTGTCTGAGGTAGGTGTGCTGACTATACTGTACAGTCTGCGGCATAAGTCCTGTCGCCGCATCTCCCAAGTTATGATGTACAGAATGGAAATATAAGCTTCACGGGCTACTGAACCAAAAAACCAGTGAGGTATATTAAGATGCCCCATGAATATTGTAATTCTGTATGGTGAATGTGTTTGTTCAATTATTATCCTTTATGTTTTCCTTCAAGAAGCACTGAGTGAGGGGACACGACTTTTGCCGCCGACTGTACACTGACTATACTGTACACTGACTATTTTATCACACAGACAAATTAAAACCTAAGGGGGCTCTATAAACACTTTTGATACACTGGAGTTCCTTGATTCAACAAAATTATGCCAGGTAACAGCACCAGCTGATTAATAAAAATATAAGTATTGTACTGTTTCTTGAAAAATATTGAAGGCATCATTGGTCCACATATACCAACACTGTATTTACCCCTTACCTTGGCTTCGTTCTTCATCTTTCATTTTCGGGCCAGATTTCCTCGGTTCAGATTCGTGGGTGTCGTCCTATTCTATATAATTAAACGGAACAAGTTGACGAACGGATGATATCTTAGCTTGACCAAAAGGGGGAGGAAAATCTATGAGGTTGATACTCGGTTAGGGCTCACATTTAATTAATTAAGTGGACGATGGGGAGTTTACAAAGGATGAAGTGTGTGTGTGTGTGTGTGTGTGTGTGTGTGTGTGTGTGTGTGTGTGTGTGTGAGTGAGTGAGTAAGTGAGAGTGAGTGAGGGAGAGAGTGGGTAGATGTGTGTGTGTGTGTGTGTGTTTGGCCACCGTGTACCACCTGTGACGGTCTCTGGAGATATTAATCACTACACGCCTGACTGACTAGTTTTTCCCCTCATCACCCACACCAATATGAAGGGAAAATACAACAAAAACCTGTCTCGGCAACTATGATGACCACGATATATTAAAGAAAGACAGCACACACACACACACACACGGGCACGTACACACACTCACGCACAACACACACTGGCACGCACACCACACACAGACACCTCACTGATACCCACACACACACACACACACACACACACACACACACACACACACACACACACACACACACACATACACATACATACACACTCACGTACAACACACATACATACACACTCACGTACAACACACACACACACACACACACACACACACACACACACACACACACACACACACACACACACACACACACACACACACAACACAACACATATACACACAAATACAAGTACACAGGGTTGCAAATGTTCCTAATAAACAATGCCATTAATATAGCTGTTTCTCAAACGTACAGGACACATTTATCTTTGGCCGATGGACGATTTCTTGTATAATATTTTGAGACTCTTCCTCAGTTGTCAGAGAGTTGAAGGGTTATTGTTGCCTCTAAACTGCGCTACATATAAAGATCTCCATTTGTTTTCCGAGGTACAGCCACAATCAAATATCAATCGATACTTTCCTTCCATCGTAGTAAATATCTTGGTAATAATGAACAACACGTGTATGATTTTACAGCACCTCATAATAATAATTGAGGGGGTTGAGTTGACGTAAGGCGTTGTATGGTTATATTTTGATATGATACTGATTTATTTGCAAGATGGAAGGAAAGTGTTGGTGGTTATTTGATTGTGGCTGTACACATCTGTTTCCTGACATAGATTGGAGGAATCAGTATAGTTTTCCCATTCTTCCACAACAAATGATCACCCTAAAACATAATATAATTCAAGACATAAGTTATTGTTGTTTATGGACAGATTTATTGATATAATTCTTAATCGTTGGGCAAATAAAGTGACTTCACCCTAAAACGTAATACAATTCAAGACATAAGTTATTGTTGTTTATGGACAGATTTATTGATATAACTCTTAATAAAGTGACTTCATCCGACAAGAAACATAACCTGGTGGCAGTCATATAAATTACAAATACAAAAGTCATCATCCGTTAATATGTGTTTGAAGGAAGAAATAACATGGTGTTCAAGAATATTATTGAGGACTTCACTGAAAGGTCAGGTATCACAAAATATTAAGGGGAGAAACTCTTGTTGGCAAATTGGAGGGTAACAGAATCTTCCACATTATGCCACAAATAGATCCATTATTAGAAACATTGAGATAACTTGTTTTATGGGATAGTTTGGATGAATCAGTAGCCCTCATTTCCTCCAAACATGAGCCTTCACTCAGTGTCGGTCTGACATAAGAGGACTTAAAATGACTGGAAAAATAGGGGCTATCGTGGTCTTTAGTCTTTAATGATAGAAAACAGATTAATTCAGTATACAGTAGATGGTTAAGTTGTGTGACAGAGTTTGGAGGAATATAATATTATATAGCCTCTAAATCACCCCAGCAGAGAATTCTTGCTTCCCTCTGACACTCCTGAAGTTCTTTGGCATGACAGCAACATTTAGAGGACAATAAACACCACAACTGAACTCCTGTACAATATATACATCCTAGACTATACACTCTGTACTTTCGTGTCGCTCAGCATGTTATCACGGTAAGCTTTATTTTTATTTTTTCTCGTATCGTGTTTCCCAAGTTTGGTAGCAGATGTAAATTGCACCACAGAAATAATGATACCACGATCTATTTCCCTATCTTTATTATTATTATCCCTTTCCCTAACTAATGGTGTTCCAGGGAGGACGCAAATTACATGACCATATGATAATACGCTCTGTGCCCTTTTTTATCATGAAGCAGCACCTATTTTTCTCTTATCGTGGGGACCAGAGGCAGTCACCGATGCCCCTAGCTTTTAGGATTTTTTTTTTCTTTCTTTTCGGGCGATTTCCCAAGTGGGTAAAACGTATAGGACCATAATGGCAACAGGTTTTATATGCTCTTTGTATTCTATGATAATCCCTCTTTCCCTTCATAGTTTATTCAGAGCAAACATGAATAGCCTGCCCATAACACTAACTTTACCTAATTTCCTACTACCGTACTTCTATTACAACTTTATCACAACTTTTATATCCATTTTTTTTTTCTGTCCCATGAATTACACAACGGGATGGATATATAGTATGCAACTACTGTACTGTATAACAAGAGTCCATGTACCCCATTTTTATCACAACCCATATTTCCCTTATCACGGTATCAGGTTGGGTCAGTCAGTCAGCCAGTTACCTATTGCCTTCAGCAGCTAATTTATTTTTTTCATATAATTTTTTTTCTATCTGCACGTAGAGGAGACTGTGATATAACTTGGGCAAAAAACTGAGGACAACCGATTCCTCCACACCATGCCACCAAACAGCACCACACACCGAGATGGGTCTGTTTCGGGATATAGTTTGTAGGATTCGGCAGGTTTCATTTCCCCTCCACCAGTGCATTTTTTTTCCCGTCTACACGCAAAGGTCTCCTCCTTCACGGTGCTCCATTCATTACCCTGTACACCAACCAGCTCTTTGTCTTCCTCCTTTACTCTCCACTTCTTCCACTCTTACTCTCACGTCAGTCACAACAGTCTCTCCCACTTTCTCGCCTGGTTACAACCCCGTGTGTGTGTGTGTGAGTGAGAAAATAAAACTGAGAATGTGTGTGTGTGTGTGTGTGTGTGTATGTGTGTGTGTGTGTGTGTGTGTGTGTGTGAGAGAGAGAGAGAGAGAGAGAGAGAGAGAGAGAGAGAGAGAGAGAGAGAGAGTGAAAATGAGTAGGTGGGTATATATGTTTTTTCGTTTGAGTATATTAGAAGTAGCATTTCTATACTAGTCCCTTTATATGGAACTCAGGATAAGGAAGCTAGCTAGAATATACACGGCAATGACCATACAGTTGCGTTTGCGTGTAAATATTAATATATTAAATATTAAATAAATAACATGCATTCCTCTTTCTTGCTTCAATAGGTCAAGATAAGTAAACGTAGATATTAAAGGATTAGTACTGTGCTGGTAAACATGGAGCAACTTATTCCTCCAAATTATTCATAGCAACAGGTCACAATGATTTTTGTTAATATTAATGTACCAAAAGTATACTGACCCCTTAAGTTTACTGAAAGACAAATGGAGACGCGTAACAATTGATATATTATAATTATTGACTGACTGAATGTTGCAAAATACCCACGGCAGACAAGGAGGTTAAGGGGGTAATTCACTTTTGTTACATTGGAGTGCCTTGATTCCTCCATAGTATGCCAGGAAACAGGACCAGATGAACAAAAATAATGGTGTTCTGTTGCTTGGAATAGTTTGGAGGAATCATTTGCCCCAGATTTACCAACACTGTACTTCCCCCTTAAGGTCACATGCCAACACTGAAGAAAATAACGAGATGAGAAATATCGACCCCCCGAACTAAAGACAATTAATTAAGGAAGGTGATAACGAAATAAGCACGTAGCAAAACATAATATACAACAACGATATAAGACTTGTATTGTTACTGTGAATGTTGATTGGAAATGTTATGAGCTATGATGAACTAAGTAAGACCCAAGTCGAAAAATGTCCGCTATTCATATCGTGTGATGAAGACATGCAAGGTGTAAGAATTGAGACGGCACACAATGGTATAATCAATATTTTATACTACCATGTGTGTGTGTGTTTTCATTTCAATTTGTTCGTACAAGAAACTATTGCTGATTTTTACTCTCAAATCCAATCAGTCAAGGGTCTTTTTATATCTGTTTAGTTTTTAGGCATATTATTATTCAGACTGTTCCCTGAGCTTCAATATTGCGAGCCTGAAATAATTTTAGACCAAATATACAGAGAATTTTTCATAAGTTGCCAAGGATGAAAGTGGAATATTTATTACTGGATGTGTGTGTGTGGGATTAAAAGTACTGTATATAAGTGTGAGTATCTGTGTGTTGTGTATTCTTGGGTGAGTGTTTTGCTATGAATGTGCAAATATATGTAGTTGAGTGTGGGAAGCGTGGGTGTTTTTTTTTGTCTCTGCTTGTATGTATGTATGTATATATTTTTCGTGTGTGCATGCAGGGCTACGTGAGTATAGGTTCTTATGTGTATAATGTCCACACTGTATCATACATACTGCAAGCCCCAATGTGTAATTTCAGTGACAAGAAATCTATGAGGAATGATTTCGGTATGTGTGTTGTGTGTGTGTGTGTGTGTGTGTGTGTGTGTGTGTGTAGAGATACCAAGTACAAATGTATGTTGAAGTGTGTTTGGTGGCTGTGTATAGTCTGGCTGTCCACGGTTAATAATGTGTGAACGGGAGTGTGTGATTATGCTTGAAGTGTTATTGGAAAAATTTCTGGGTCTTGGGTGTGATGCAGCAATAATATAAAATTAAATATATTCTTTTTGGCAATGAGGTTTTTTATTTCATTCCACCGTGAATAGTAAACATAACACCCTGTCCTTTTTCCCACTCACCCTGTCCATTTCCCTATACCCACCCTGTCCTTTTTCCCGCTCACCCTGTCCCTATTTCCACTCATCCTGTCCATTTCCTAATCACCCTTTCCTTTCACCCTGATCTTTTCCCATTCACCTTTGCAACTTCCCCTAACTACTCTAAGCTTCTACTTCCCCCGACCCTCACTTAGTTTCTCCTCTTGGATGGGTTCTCGAATGTGATGGTGGTGAGGTGCTCTTTGTCCATCAGTTATTGTATAGTGCCTCAATCCCCTGCCTTCCACCTTGGCTTCCCTCCTTCCCTGTCTTCATTCATTCCTTCCTTCCTTCCTCCCTCCCTCAATTCTTCTCTCCTTCCTCGGCGCCTCTTTTGCCTTCCCTCCCTTATACCCTCCCTCCCTCCTTCCCTGCCTTCCTTCCTCCCTCCCTCTCTCCCTTCTTCCCTGCCTTCCTTCCTCCCTCCCTCTCTCCCTTCTTCCCTGCCTTCCTTCCTCCCTCCTACCGTGGCGTTCCTCTTGCCTTTCTTCCTCCCTCCATTATTCTCTCCTTTCTCAGCACCCTTTTTGCCTACCCTCCCTTCCTCGGCCTCCCTCACTCACTCACCCCCTCCTTCCTCGGCGATTATCCTGCCTTTTCTTCCTCTCTCCCTTACTTCCTACTCCTCTCACTACCTCAATTCTCGGTGCCCCTCAAACAATATCACATGCTTACACTTTCATCCATCCTCTTCTGGTCAGTTTCAGTCTTCCTTCGTTCCCCTACTTGTGAATGTGGACGACAAAGCAACACTAACCGGGGAACGGAGATTGACGAATTAATGACGAAGGAAATAGGAGCGACGGCAGTGTGATAGACCGACCCCTTGGCAGACCCGTTTTGGTTGTTGGCGAATTTGATGCTACCTAAGCCCTCAAGGTATGACGAGAAACAGACTCCCCTCAGCATAGGTTTAGTTTTGTGGCGTAGTTTGAAGGACTCTGTAGCCTCCCCCTGTTCCATCAATTGCATCACACCGAGGGCCCTTAACAGTCCATCCCTCGCTCCATCACTCTCCAAGATGAATGTGGTCAGGATTCATTGTGGGAGGAGGTATTCATGAGTCCTAGCATTCACTTAGGAAGTCCCGTTTATCATGTGTGTGTGTGAGAGAGAGAGAGAGAGAGAGAGAGAGAGAGAGAGAGAGAGAGAGAGAGAGAGAGAGAGAATACGTGTTAGTGGTTATTGAGTGTATGTGCGTGAGTCTCAGCATGAGTATACATATTATAAATGCCTGTATGTGTGCTTGTCTTTGCGACTCCGTGTGTACGCGACTTTACTGTGTTTGTCTGAATCTGTGTGTGTGTGTGTGTGTGTGTGTGTGTGTGTGTGTGTGTGTGTGTGTGTCTGTGTGTGTGTGTGTGTGTCAAGGCGGCGGGTGTGGAGGAGGTGATAATGTGATAACGCTGAATAGATTGCAAATGGTTTAGTTGTGTGCTTGTCAGTGTGTGTGTGTGTGTGCGTGTGTGCGTGTGCGTGTGCGTGTGTGTGTGTGTGTGTGTGTGTGTGTGTGTGTGTGTGTGTGTGTATGTGTGTGTGTGTGTGTGTGTGTGTGTGTGTGTGTGTGTGTGCTTAAGAGAGGAGTGTGTCGCAGTGTGTAGAGAAACTGTGAGCATCGTGTTGGAAAATGTAATGATGAGATGAAATGATGATGATGTTGAGGTGATGATGATGTTTTGACTTGAATCGGTAAGAGAGGAAGGTGAATCTGAGAGTGAATAAGGTGAGGATAAGTGTGAAAGGGAGTGTGATTTGAGTGTATTGAAAAGATTTAATTCTGAGTGAAGGAAAGCAAAGTGTACCAATGAATGAGGTGGGGCTAATTCTGATGGTGAGTGCATTTAAGGAGTGAGGAGTATAATGATGAGTTAGAGGAAAGCGAATGAGATAATGGGTAAGAGGAATATGAGTGATGATGAGTATTGCTGTGTGAATCGAGTGATACCTGTACACTTACCTGCCAGTCCTTGTCATAATTTCCATTTTTATTTTTTTTTTTTTTTTTTTTTTTTTTTTTTTTTGGGGGGGGGGGGTTTTGAGGTCAGATTCGTGAGTTGCATGTCTCGAAACATACGTACCTATCTCGATTTTTATTGAAGTTGCTGATATTTATTCGACATTTTGGACTCTGGAAGAGATTTTGATGGTAGTGAAGTTGCAAGGAATTGGCAGTAGTTGGACCGGTCAAAAATAATAAAAAAAATGCTGTCATTATGTTTATGTATATAATAATTTCCATCATCTAATGTATTTACCTGCCTCATTTAGTTTACTTCGTATCTATCTTTTCGTACTAAGTTTTGTGTATATCTATTTATATCTAGTTAAGCACTATCTCTTACTTTAGTCATACATCCATAATCAAACTTCCATCCAACCCCCATCAATAAAGACAACACTGTTACCCCACTTCAACTCTCACCTACACTACCACCCACTTTCTCAACCCCCTCACTCACTATCTGCCCCTCTTCAACCCTTACCCCCACTATCAACCCCTCTCTCAACTCCATCAATCACTATCTGCTCCATTTCAATCCTCACCCCCACCATTTACCCCCTCTCTCAACCCTCTCACTCACTATCTGCCCCTCTTCAATCCTTAACCCCCACCATTTGCCCCCCTCTCTCTCAACCCCATCACCCACTATCTGCCCCTCTTCAATCTTCACACCCACCATCAACCCCTCTCTCAACCCCCTCACTCACTATCTGCCCCTCTTCAACCCTCACCCCCACCATTTACCCCCTCTCTCACAACCCCACCTGAGCCCCAGACACAAAGCCTCCCGCCTGGAGGTAAAAAACAACAAAACCTTAATTGCTTTTCTTTTGCATCTCCGGATTCTGCTACTTCCCTCTTTGTGCCACGCTGGATTACTCCCTTCCTCCTCTCTTTACATCCGACTTCGGGTATTCTCCTCCTCGTATCCGGCTTCCGTCACTCACTCTCGTCTGTAAACTGTTCGGCTCAAAAGGTCTTACATACATTATAGATCTTGTTCGTGATGTGCTTCAGAGCTTGCTGCCAAATTGGATTTCAAACTATTGATTCCTTGCTGGCGGAGGTATAGTAAGAGTAAAATTAAAAACAAAATGAAAATTATACAATACAAGTACAAGGAGACTGAGAAAATATTTAAATAACCACGTAAAATTTAGGAAATTTTCAAGAAAGGAGAGAAATATAGAAGTAAAAATATAAGAGAAAGCTAAGAAACAGAAATATGGTGGGGGTAGACGGGGTCGCAGGAGAATAAGCCAGAATAAAGAAAGTAAAGAAAGAAGAGGTATCAAGGGAATACCACTGACACCCACACACCTCCTACGGAACACTGCTCAAAAAAACTCCACTCTCTTTTTAACTTACCCCCCTCTCCCCTCTACCTTGCCTTCCTCTCTCCTCCTCCTCATCCTCTTTTTCATATCTTTATCTATCTATCTATCTTTCTGTCTGTCAGTCTGGGTGTCTGCTTTTTTTATGTCAGTGTGTCAGCGTCATCGTCTATGTATCTGTGTGTTTTTGTGTATGTGTGTGTGTGTGTGTACCTCCCTCGTGTCACCCTCCCTCCCTCCCTCCCACTCGGTCGCGGGATGAAATATACATAAGTCTGGCGGCATGGGCGGTGCTTTCGTTAGCGAGGCGGCCGAGCAAGACCTCTCCATTAGTGATACATGGCAAGGGGATGGCAGCCACACACACACAAACACCGACATACTCACCAACATAAACACACACACATACACTAATATTTGCGCCCTACTCTAAGCGATAAGGAATATCAGTGACGAGCAAGCAGCTACTGTTCCCATTTAGCATGTATGTGTGTGTGTGTGTGTTCCCAGCTCTTTCCAAGAGGGTATGAGCTGGTGAACACTAGTCCAGCACGTGATCAGACAGTGGGTAAATAAGAGATGCATAGTACATACAGTACATTCTAACATCAACACGAGAACACACACACATGCCCCTTACTGATACAGTGAAGTGAAGAAGGTATAGCTACCATGAATGTATCTTGTTATACACATCACACACTCACGCACTCCCTACCTGTCTGTATACACCTCACACGTGACACCTCATCTCTCACACCATTGTCTGTCTATTCTCAATCCTTACCAAATATTACATTTTCTCTTCTATCTCAGTCAGTTCCTCGCTATGCATTTTCTCTTTCCTCTCTCTCTCTGTTCCTCGCTATTCAAAAATTTCTTTACACTCTGTCCATTTTTCTCTCTCTTCTGCTATGGTTTCTTTGCTTCCCTGTCTGCTCTAAATCTCTGCCTAACATGGGGATCTGATTACTCTTTCCTTCCCTGTCTGCGTCCTTGCCTTACCTGGCCTCCTACGAAGCTTGCATCAATGTGTCTGCTTCTTCTTCCTCCCTCAAGAGAGAGAGAGAGAGAGAGAGAGAGAGAGAGAGAGAGAGAGAGAGAGAGAGAGAGAGAGAGAGAGAGAGAGAGAGAGAGAGAGAGAGAGAGAGAGAGAGATGGGTACGATACTGACATGAATTATCTCTTGTATACTCGTTGCAGACTTTATATTATTCACCTCATATGAATGTTCTACTCCGTACACGTATATCTAACCCAGTGCCTCAAAAGTCAACCACGTGTCTCTGTACCAATGACTCCCACAGGTGGAATAATACACATGTCAATGGTAGTGTCTCCTACACGTGTATCTGTAATCATGTCTCCTATGAAGAGGCCATCCATCCACTTGTCCCCCAATCATGATAGAGAACATCTTACTCTTTATAATCAGGGTTTCATCACGCAATTTCGTGTGTACTCGAATTATCATGAATTATCTATGCGTTACTCCTCGCGTGGTTGGCTTTCAATTACTGTTGTATCTGAAGGAGGTTGGAATCTGGGAGTATGAGCTAAAGTCCTTACATAATGAACAATTTCATAGCAAGACACGAAAGAAAGAGAATTCTCAGAAAACTGTCAGCTGTAAAGGTCTGCATGCGGGTTTGTATTCATATGTATTTTGTGTGAACCCAATAATGCGATACAGCAGACGTGTAATATCGTTTGACGTTTGTACAAATATATTAACGCAAATCTGACAGAGTTTCCTTCATCCCTGCATGGCCTTCTCTCAAATAGAAAGTATCCACACTCTTACTGTATCTGTATGTCTGTTAAAACTAATGAGGCCATACGTTGTGGTAGAAGTAAGGGTTCCTGATTCCTACAAACTATGCTACAAAGCAGACCCATTACACGTTTACTAACTATCCTACTGATTGTTCAACCTATAACAAAATGAGCGACAAAATAAGTTAACTACCATATGGAGAACTAATTAATAACCAACTAATCAACCAAACAATTACCCGACCAAACAACCAGTCAATAAGTTGGCATCAGTAATTAGATAAATGACTGAGTGGCTGCTTAATTAACTAACTTATATTGTACATTTACCAGTAAGAAGCTACTAATTAACCAACTAATCAACACACTAACTCGCTATTTCCCTCACTCACCAAATTAATTAACCACCGGCCAGTTAGTCAACCAACCAACCAACTTACTCACTCAACCAGTTCCCACTAAAGCAAACTAATTAACAAACTTACTCTCTAAAGTCAACTAATTAACCAACCCATCAACCAGTTAACAGACCCTTGTTCATTCCAAACGTTAACCCTGCGGCTGACAAACTTCTTGCCTCTACCTCTCCTCTGCTCTATTTTCGTCTATCCTATTTACTTCCTGCCTTTACCACTAACCTGATCTCCTCTACTCTACTTTCGTCTATCCTATCCACTTCCTGCCTTAACTTACCCTCTCCTTTACTCTACTTTCCTCTATCTTATCCACTTCCTTCCTCAACCTTTACCTACCCTCTCCTATACTCTACTCTCGTCTATCCTATACCTTCCTTCATCTACACAAGACCAATAGAATACTACTGGTCTTGCATCTACCTACACTCTCCTCTACTCTCATCTGTCCTATCCCTTTCTTCCCTCTACCTACCCTCTCCTCTCCTCTACTCTCGTCAATCCTATCCACTCCTTTTTCTACCTATACCTCTCGTCTACTCTCATCTATCCTATCCCCTTCCTTCATCTATACCTACTCTCTCCTCTACTCTCGTCAATCCTATCCACTCCTTTTTCTACCTATACCTCTCGTCTACTCTCATCTATCCTATCCCCTTCCTTCATCTATACCTACTCTCTCCTCTACTCTCGTCAATCCTATCCACTCCTTCCTCTACCTATACCTCTCGTCTCTCCTATCCCATTCCATCCCGGTATGTAGTCGCCGTAATCTCACATGAATGACGTTTTCTCCCCAATCAAAGAAGCGTCGATCCTGGGATAACATAGTTTGCTTGGGCTTTGATACTCCTGTTAAAATTCCCGACGAACCCTACAGTGCATACAAATGTCTACCTTACACACACACACACACACACACACACACACACACACACACACACCACACATACACACACACACACACACACCACATACATCACACTCACACACACACACACACACACACACACACATACACATATCACACACATACACACACATACAACACACACTCACACACACAGCATAGGAATAGCGGAATTGCACATGTAGTTCATTCAGAATTGTGTGCACGTCATCAGGTATCACTTTTGGGAGTAAATATAGGACTGGCAGATTTCTCCAAACCATTCAAAATAACAGGGTACTTTCTTTAATTTTGTAGTATATTAAACCCAAACCTTATGAACACAATTTCGTTTTTTTTTTTTTTTTTTCATTTTGGTTTTCAGAAATTCAATGGATGCCGACGTAATGAAGAATTTTTACGAAGGGACGAGACACTAGAGGTGAACCTTGATTTGGCCATAAACATGAAGGAACGCACAGCATATTTGGTTCTGGGGGCAATTATTTATGGCTCTCATGTTCTTTGTTGGACTCATTACGTGTTGGTGTTGACGGGGTTCGCTTTATGTTCCCCAGAAGCGTTCAAAATGTTTATATACACTTTTTATACCTATTTAGTTCGTTTGTTTACCAAATGTTTAGGTACTTCATGTTTTCCACAATTATTCGTATGCCTGTTTTATAGATTGGTATGTCATTATTTGTTTTACGTTATCAGGCATTTATGTTTCTCAATAGAGTTCGTTCATCTGTTCCTCAAAAGAGTTCCTTCATCGATCTTTATTACCTTGTATATTTATATTAAAATATTTCCGTAATCATCATCATGGCCAAAAAAGGTTGTTCACTACTACTCTCATTTAGTAGTTTATTATATTTTGATGACGGGGTTTCATCAAGGGGTTATTAAATCATCAGGTGTTAATGGAAGTATACTTATTAACTAAGTCGTAAACTGTCGTTTATGAGTTAATTAAAATAGCTTTGACCGTTGAACGTCAGCTGTAATGTAAGGGGATAATCCCTAGTGTATGCCTTGGAGGACTACTGACCCTTCTAAACTATACGTGTAATGCCACGACACGACACTATAATTATATACCTCAATAGACGAGTATAAAGTCTGTTGTCTAGTAGTACAGTTTGGAGGGATAAGCAGCCTTCTATTTACCAACGAGAGATTTTCCCCTTAAAGCATCTGCTAGTATCATCCAGAAACAAACAACTTGCCGATCCTTGCAGCTGTTGCAGTACACACCCGAGACATGGAAATGTTCAGGTGTCTCGTCACAGCGGCGCCTTCAAGTGTTTGACATGTTAATTAAAAACAGCAAAGATTCCTCAGCTCTCCCACCCCCCATGCAAATTTTCAGACGACCGTGTGTGTGTGTGTGTGTGTGTGTGTGTGTGTGTGTGTGTGTGTATGAGAGAGAGAGAGAGAGAGAGAGAGAGAGAGAGAGAGAGAGAGAGAGAGAGAGAGAGAGAGAGAGAGAGAGAGAGAGAGACATCAACGACTTTGCCTCTCAGGATTCGTCTGGTCTCAAAGCTATTCTATTTTTTCACACTCTTCCTTTACCGACACCCAACGTACATAACATGACGAGGGGAGAGAGAGGAAGAGTGTTAAAGTTGACTGGGGGAGGGAGGAGGGAGGAGAGGGGAGGAAGGAAGGGAGGGAGGGATTTTAAAGTTTGATGATTGGGGGGGAAAAAAGTATAGGTATAGGTTGGGAAATAAAAAGTGCAAAGAGGAGTTCAGAGGATGTATAGGGAGGATTTTACCGAGCTGATTTTGTGGTCGAGGGGAACTGTATGTGAGGGGAAGGGAGGGGGAGACTCGTGAAAAGAGACGGAGGAATGTGGTTGGCTGCGTCTCTCCCCTCCTCACTCTACCAGCCGTATTCCTAGTCCCTCTGGTCGGATTTTTTTTTTTTTTTTTTTTTTTTTTTTTTTTTTTGTCATCATCCAGAGCACTACCATCAGGTGGATGAATCGCGATCGGGTCTGTGGTATCTGCAAAACGTTTTGAAGCCTATCATAATCTGTGGGTGGTATTTATAGCATGTTTTCAAGCCTATCATAAGGTTTACTAGACTAGAAACTATCCTTCCTCATACGTAGTTCTTCACATTAAATTTTGACAAGTATCATGGCCACACAGCATTTCCTTAGCTAAATACTATCAATACGTCGTTGACTGGTGGTCCCGTGAAATTCGTCAGGGCGAATTTACAATCCATATAAATTTTAGTGGCGTTTAATGGCATGCACTAACACTGCATGGAGCCCTAGCACCTGGGAAAGAGAGATATGCAATCTTAATTATGATAGTGCCAAATCAAACCAGTCAAGAGAGGGAGACACTTCCTGGAAAATACAGTTTGCAGTATATTACACAAACGTCCCTTTGGCTCTCTCTTTTATAACTTGTCAAGAGAATCCAAAGCAACGGAATTCCACGCGTTTACCCTTCAATATCAATTTCCATGAATGTTGCTCAGTATACTCTAGAATAACTTAAAGCTGCTATATAGAAAGATAAATAATATGAGAGCGACCGAATATCTGTGATTGCATATATAGTAACCCTCGAGCCCTTCACTGTAAAAACAATAATAACGTCAAAAACAAAAACAAAACATATTTCTGATGTCGTGCCGTGCAAGTAAGGGACTTTGGTGTTTCAATGTCGTTCTGAAATTCTGAAAGAGTCGGTGTGTCACTTTTGTTATGTGTTTTGACAGAGCTGGTCAATAGGATGAGTCACGTGTTTTATACAATATAAAATGGATTTTAAGCATTTTCACACGCACACACATATACTGTATAAACTCGCAAACACTCACAGTCCACTCTGTACACATACACCCTCCACATACATGCACATATAGGCAAACACACACACACACACTCTATTCACTGTACACACACACACACTCTATTCACTGTACACACACACACACTCTATTCACTGTACACACACACACACACTCTCTATTCACTGTACACACACACACTCTCTATTCACTGTACACACACACACACTCTCTATTCACTGTACACACACACTCTCTCTCTATTCACTGTACACACACACACTCTATTCACTGTACACACATACACACCTTGCACATACACAATCCCACACACATGCTGACACATACACCGTTACACATACACACTCAGAAACACACTAACATACAAACACAATGTTCAAATATTTTCGGCTCACAATCTTTTCCACACAGATCCCCTTTTCCACCTCTACCTGTTTTATCTCAGATTTCTTCCAGCTTCCATGATGTGTACACTTTTTTGCCTATACTTCCCGACTCTTGCTCACCTACATCTCTTGCCCACTTCCTCCCCACCTCCATCTCTTGCCCACTTTTTTCTCACTCTTATCTCCTGCCCACTTTTTTCCCACTCTTATCTCCTGCCCACTTTTTTCCCACTCTTATCTCCTGCCCACTCTCATCTCCTGTCCACATTTTGCCCGACTCTTATCTCCAACCCACTCCCATCTCCTATCCACTTTTTTCCCACTCTTATCCCCTGCCAACACCCATCTCCTGCCCACACCCATCACCTGTACACTTTTTGCCCACTCTTATCTCTTGCCCACACCCATCTCCTGCCCACACCCATCACCTGTCCACTTTTTGCTCACTCTTATCTCCTGCCCACACCCATCTCCTGCCCACACCCATCACCTGTACACTTTTTGCCCACTCTTATCTCTTGCCCACTCCCATCTCCTGCTCACACTTACATGGAGGTGCAAATTCTTGGTGTAATTCGTCTTGGACTGCATTTCATTTTCCGACAAAGCCATGAAATTAAATTACGGCGTATTTTCACCAGATTAAAATAGAAATAGAAAACGAAAACTGGAACATGGGATAGACAATTATTATGATGGTGCTCTCTCTATATAAATTATGTGAGGTTGTTTTAAAGGTGTATACTCTCTTTCTGCTTCTAAAGGACGAATACTCCCCTTGACAATCTAAAACACACCAAGGATTTGATTCAGAAAATACAGTCGTGGTTGTTGTAAGTTTTGTGTTAAATGTCTAGATGTCCGAATCCTGAGTGACGAGCCTTGCAGCTATGACAAGAGGTGGTGGTGTTGGTGTTGGTGTTGGTGTTGGTGGTGATATGTTATTGTATTTGCCGACCCTTTATCGCGTCATGCAAGACAGTAAAGTGGATATATTGCCCTCCTCTGATTATAAACAAAGAGGTCGTAATAATCAACATGGGTGAAGAGATTTATTAGCAACATAGATTACAAGACCGGAAGGACAGAGAGAGAGATGGGGGGAAGAAGAAGGAGAAGAGACAGAAGGCAGAGGAAGGAGATGAAGAAAGAGAGAGAACAAATGGGAAGGATAGATTGATAGAAATAGGAAGGGTAGAAAAAGGATATGGAAGACAGGAAAGGGAGACAGAGAATATGGAAGACAATATAGGGAAAGTGTGTAAGAGAGTCAGAAATTTGGAAGAAGAGAATGAGAATGACAGGAAGTGGAGGAAGAGTATGAGAGAGACAGTAAAAGCCAGGAAAGGAAGGAAGATAGGTAATATAATTATAAAGGGCAGAGAAAGGAAGAGAATGGGGAGTGAGGCAGGAAGAGAAAGAAAGAGAGAGAAAGAGAGGATAATTACTAATATGAAGGGATGAAAAAGAATGAGAGAGACAGGAAGTGAGAGAAGAAGAGAAAGGAAGGAGAAGAATAATTGAGAGAGAGAAAGAGTAGGGAGAGAATAAGGGAGAGACAGGGGGAAGGTGAAGAGAGTAATAGAGGCAGGGACACAAGATTAGCGAATTAGAAAAAAAATTAAGCGACACGAAGGGGAGGAAGTGAATAAGAGAAACGAGAAGACAGAAGAGGGGAGGAAGAGAATGCAACAGATAAGACACAGACAGAGGACGAAGAGGGTAAATAGAGACGCAGAACGACGAGATGAGAATAAGAAGTGGTAGGCGGGAGAGAGAAAACGAAAGAAAATGAAGGAACCGAAACAAGAGTGAAAAGAAGGAAAGATAATGAAGGAAACGAGAGATAATGAAAGGAAGGAAATATAATGAAGGAAACGAGAGATAATGAAAGGAAGGAAAGATAATGAAGGAGACGAGAGATAATGAAAGGTATAAAGGTGAATGACGGAAGTGAGAGATAATGAAAGGAACGAAGGTTAATGAAGGAAACGAGAGATAGTGAAATGAACGAAAGAAAATTAAGGAAGTTACTAAAAAAAATAAACAGATGCTAACGAAAAAGAACGGAGGGAACAAAAAAAAAAAAAAAAAAGATTATGACAATGAATGAGAATGAAGGGAAGGAGAGATAATGAGAGAAGATGAGTAAGATACATAATTTAATTCATGGAGGAGAGGAAGACAAGGAAGAGGATGAAAGACAATAACAACAAAGTGCAGTGTGTGTGTGTGAGAGAGAGAGAGAGAGAGAGAGAGAGAGGTGTGAGAGCATGCCGAGTAGTACAAAGGGAATGAATGGACGGAACGAGCTAGAGATAATGAGACAGAATGGGATAAACTAGATGGGGAGAAAAATAATGAGATCCAAAACAGAGAAGGCGAGGAAGGAAATAAATGAGCAGGATGACAGGAGTGTGTAAGAGGGAAGGGCTAGAACACACTGATGGAAACAGAGGGTGATAAGGGAAAATTGAAAGAATTAATTATATGATAAACTACGAATTAAGGGATAAGTATGGCAAATAATCCTTTTTTGGGAAGTTTACTGTATATTACGGAAATTTTATAAATGAATGAAAATTGTCATGATATTAATTGTCAGTCTGAAATTTTACGTCAACAGGATTCAGGAGAGCAAGCTGTTGAGTACAAAACGAGGTGTTACCGATTCCTCCTTCCTCTGATATCGGGAAACAAGATTACTTCAGTATGCAAGTACGTTACATGTTTTGAAGAAGCACAGTTTGGAGGAATCAGATGACATCCAAATAACCTCCTACAACAGAAATAAACCCCTACGTTACAGCCGGCGAGTTGGAGGAATCATTACAATAATATCCCCTGTAATAAATAAAATAAATAAGATCATATAAACAAAGAGTAGAATCCTCTCCATGCCTTCCACTTCACCTTGAGCTCTTCTTCCAATCTTATTTTCCGGGTATCAATCTTTCTTCCTTCCTTTTCCCTCCACTTATAAAGGCCGTTGTTTAGTTCTTAGTTAATTTCTTCCCCCTACCTTTCACTCTTTTCCCTCCCGCCTTCTTCTGATTATCATTTGCCTAATCATCATCATCTCTTCTTTATTATTCTCTACGTGGATAATTCTCATTTGGTCATTTCTTTTCCTTCCCTCTCCCTCCTCCTCCTCCTTCTATTCCTTTCATAATTTATTCTCCAGTGTTGCTTCTCTTCTTTCCTCCACATCTTTCGATTTTCTCTCTCCTCCTGCTCTTCCCAATCCTTCCTCCCACAACTCTCTCTTTTCATTTTTCTTGCTGTTATCTTTCCACTTCCCTCCTCTAATTATTCCTCATCTTCCATTTCCAGTCCTCTTTTCCATAAAATATTTCCCTCCTTCCTTCCTATCTTTTTATACCTTTTCTATCTTCGCCTTACAACTCTCCCTTTCCTTTCTTCTTCCATCCATGGACAACTCGTTCTGTCTTTCCAACTTCCTCCTCCTTTCCTCCTATACATTCTCTCTCTTCTCTCCTTCCACTTTTCTCTCCTTCTTTCCTCCCATTCCACTCCTCCCTTCCTCCGGCATTCTTCATCTTCCTCTCTCTTTCTCTCCTCTCTGCCCCTTTCCCTCCCTCTTCTCCCTACCCTTGCCCTCCCCACACCTGCACCGCCACATGGGGATTTGCATTTATTGCGTCCACCTCTCCATGATAATCCCCGCATGTGGTTGTGGTGGTTGTGGTAGTGGTGGTAGTGATAGTAGTAGTGGTAGTGATGGTGGTAGAAGTAGGAGGAGGAAAATTTACCCTCCACCCAACCCCCACCCCCCACCCCACATGCGCGCACGCACACACAAAGACACACGTACGTTTCTCCTTACAAACTGACACACACATGCAGCTTCAGTGAGAGAAACGTGAGGAAATGTCCCCAAGTCCTATCATAACACTAACTGTGATAGTCTTAGCAATGAAGGCGAAGCATATAATTAGCGACTAGCAGTAGCTGTAATTGTAATCATTATTAATGGTTGGAGCAAAGGTAATTACAGCACGAACTGCAATAAAGGTAATAGACAGTGGTTGCAGTAGGTGTCCATTAAAAGTGACACTAGTAATAACAACACCTTCAAGTAGGACCACAAAAGAAGTAATAACAAGGGAAGATAAAGAAGCAACAATCATAGTAGAGTATACAAAGGCTCAGGTATGATAGCAGCACCACCCCCACCACCCACCAGACCAGACCAGACCAACATCACAGTGTGCATACTATCACAGGGTGTGTCTAGGTCCTGCATGCCAAATACTCACCCCTACACACACACACACACCCATTCTTCTCACTCCGGCTTGAACGTAGCTAGTGGGTGTATGCTGAGTGGGCCTCATGGACACCTACTGATGCCATTACGATTATGTTGTTGATCAGTTCAGAACCATTTACTATCTATATTGTTTTCATGTTCTCTATTCGTGCAAAGTTACTGTCTTTATCATTAATGAAAATAGAGATTACTGACTGCTCCTTCAAACTACATCACTAAACAAATTCCTCAGTATAGGTGTTGTTTTCTAGCACAGTTTGCAACAAGCAGTAGCCATCTTAAACCAGGGTCTTACTTTCTACCATTCCCTTTAAATTATTGCCACAGTTGAAGCTCATGCCGTCCTACCACCTCTCCATCCTACTACCTTTCCTACCTTTATCCTACCTCTCCATCCTACTACCTTTCCTACCTTTATCCTACCTCTCCATCCTACTACCTTTCCTACCTTTATCCTACCTCTCCATCCTACTACCTTTCCTACCTTTATCCTACCTCTCCATCCTACTACCTTTCCTACCTTCCTACTACCTCTCCATTCTACTACCTTTCCTACCTTGATCCTACCTCTCCATCACACTACCTTTCCTACCTTGATCCTACCTCTCCATCATACTACCTTTCCTACCTTCATCCTAACTCTCCTTTCCCACCATCCTACTACCGTACTCTATATTCTACCAACCTTTAACATACATCCACAATACCACCCTACATGTTAACCCGTCTATCCTGTCCTCCTTCACAGCCACCAACCACACCACCATGAAATTTTATCTACTGCCACCATCTAGTTATGTACTCACTCCCCCCTTCTACCAACTAACAGAACCATCACTTATCATTATCAACATGTCTGTAACCCTCACCTCTTGGGCCGTCATCACCCGTATCTTAATTCATTACTGTCAGCGTCTCGCCATCTTCATCACCCTTTCTTCTCCTCCTCTTTCTCGATCCCACTTTCCCCTTTCCTTGATTCTTCCTACCCTTACCTTCTCTCTTCATCACTATCTCTTCCTTGATCCCACTTCCCCCTTCCTTGATTCTTCCTACCCTTACCTTCTTTCTTCATCACTATCTCTTTCTTGATCCCACTTCCCCCTTCCTTGATTCTTCCTACCCTTACCTTCTCTCTTCATCACACTATCTCCTCCTCGATTCCACTTCCCCCTTCCTTAATCTTCCTCCTTTTCTCTTCTCTCTTCATCACCCCTTTTTTTCAATGATCCCACTTCCTCCTTCCTTGATTCTTCCTCCTTTTCTCTTCTCTCTTCATCACCCCTTCTCTTCCTCGATCCCATTTCCCCCCTTCCTTGATTCTTCCTACCCTTACCTTCTCTCTTCATCACCCTATCTCCTCCTTGATCCCACTTCCCCCCCCCCCCTCCTTGATTCTTCCTCCTTTTCCCTTCTCTATTCCTCCCACCTTTCTCTCCTCCTTTCTCCCTAATTCTTCCCTGTGGTATAACTGCAATGTTGTAGGTTAGATCCTAATTGCTTCAAAATGCTTCACAACACAAAACCTACACCTAGGGAGTCTATTTCTCGACATAGTTTAGAGGATTTAGTAGCCTCCACTTCGCTGACATCACACGCGTCTTAATACCCGTCTCTCTTATACCGTACCTTTATCAAATATTTTTTATCCTACCTTGAGTTTCTTTACGGCTATCTCTCGCCATCTTCATTATTCTCAATAATAACCACATATCTTTTCTATTGCAAGGGGGTCGTCCTTAGTGGGCGGATTGGAGGGCTACTTATTTCTCCAAACTATGCCAGGAAATAAACCAGTACCTCAGTGTACAAGATTTGTTTTGTGTTACAGTTTGGAGTAATCTGTAATCCTCCATATGGCCGAGAACTATTAATCTCTTTCTCAACAAACCCTTCGGTGTCATCGATTTTACTTACGGTTTCTTGTCAGGAAATAAAGGCTACTGAATCCTCCAAACTATGAGATGAAACAGACTCCCTCGGTATAGGAGTTGTTTTCCGGTAGAATTTGACGGAATATATATCATCCAATGCACCGTCTATATCAATGGCCACTAAATTCTAAACTCCCATATGCCCTTATTAACCCTTTATCTTTCATCGATTTCGGTTTAAGGCTCTCACTCTTTTATCTCATAATCTTCCTTAATGTCTGTTCTTCTCATCCTTACGGTTTTATAATTTTTTGCCCTCCATCCTAAATATATATATCTGCCATATCAACAACAATACTCCCCGTCATCGTCTTTCTTTAAGGTTATCTTGTTTTTTATCGGGGTGTTATTTTGGTGGTGAAGTGCATTGTTTTGGTGGCCGCCAAGTAACCAATACCCGTGTCAACAGCAGATGTTATCGCGGAGGTGGATACAACGTGCTTATATTTACCGTCCGCTGTGAGGGCTTTTTACTGCTCTGTTCAGATCAGATATTACTGCAATTAATATTAGGTTTTCTGTTCGTATCCTGGTCCACCGATTGAAAAAAAAATTAAACATACAGACATAAAAACAACAACAAAAACAACAGCAACACACACACACACACACACACACACACACACACACACACACACACACACACATTACCTACCGTCTTCTGCAATCTCCTTCCCTACCACACTTCTCCCTTCCTTCTCCTTCCCCACTCTTTCAACTCCTCTCTTCTCCCTCACCAGTACCCTCCCTTTCAACTCCTCCCCCACCACCATTCCTTATCTTTCTGCCTCCTCTTCACTCTTCCTCAACATTATACCCTCTTTTCTTGTCTCCTCCTCACCATTACCCTCTCTTCCTGTCTCCTCCTCCTCTCCTCCTCACCAGTACCCTCATCCTGTCTCCTCCTCCTCACCACTATACCATACCCTCTTTCCTATCTCCTCCACTCTCCTTCTCCTCACCACTACCCTCTCTTCCAACTCCCCACACACCCCCATACCCTCTTTTCCTATCTCCCCCTCACCTTTACCCTCTCTTCCAACTCCCCTCCCACCACCATATTCTCTCTTTCTGTCTCCTCCACTCTCCTCCTCACCACTACCCTCTCTTCCAACTCCCCTCCCGCCACCATACCCCCTTTTCCTATCTCCTGCTCTCTCTTTCTCCTCACCACTACCCTCTCTTCCAACTCCCCACCCACCACCATACCCTCTCTTTCTGTCTCCTGCTCTCTCCTCCTCCTCCTTACCACACCCTGCCCTGGCAGTCAGGTCAGAGCACAGTGTGGTATGGGCGGGGTCTCCAGATCTCACCCTTTCAGGTCCCGTTGCTTCAACTCCACATGACAGCATACTTAAACTCCCTCCACCTCCCTCTCACCTCTTTCTTCCACCTCTCTCATTTTCCCTTGCCCTTCTGTTAGCTTTTCTACTTTTCCCGTCTTCTAATTTTTTCACACTTTCTTCCTACTCAATATTTTTTTTCCCTTTTTCCTTCAGTCTCACTACGAAACATCTTTTGTCATCACTCTTTATTTCTTCTTCCATCCTTGCTCACCTCCCCCTTATCCCTCACCAAGCTATTGCTTCCTCCAATTCCTTACTTCACATTCCTCCTTTGCCAATATTTCTTCTTCCTCCTCGTAACCTTCCACCCTCGCTTCTCTATCCTTTTCCCATGCTCCTTCACCTTCTTCCCTCTCTACTCCTCCTCCACTAATCTTTTCGTATTTTTTCTCCTCCTCCTCCTCCTCCTCGCATCTTTTGACCCTCGCTTCTCTCCTCCTCTCAAACTCCTACATCGCCTTCCCAAGCATATAGCACTTCTTGCTTCCGAGTACACAGACAAGGGACAAATGAAATATATATAACCATTTGGACACTTTTATCGTTCCCAAGCGAAGACTCTAATAACAGTATTGCTAGACAATGGGAGCCATGTGAAACCGTTCCCAGACCAAGTATTTACGGTACAGTACACGAACGCTATCCACCAGACACATACTGTTGTACTCCTTTTCAGCAACATAAATGATTCGGAAACAAACACGATGTTTTCATAGGCACATTGACTGTACCAAAATATATCTTTCTAGTGTCACAAATCCTAAACTAAAATACGTTAATGCAACCAAATCTAATCAAATACAATGAAACATAATCTAAGCTAAACATTCACGATCTTTTCTCATTATAATCTTTCCGAACCTAATCAAATATTCTTCATGTCATGGTCCCAAACATACGAGTGTTATGACAGCCTGTATACAGTAATGACATTTGGACCTTTATAATCAGTCGTTCGTGTCTTGAGGGAGGGAGGGAGGGAGGGAAGGAAGGAAGGTTGGCTGCGAGCGAAAGAGGTGAGGAAGGGAAAGTTTAGACAGGCTGTATTTATCGCTTTCGTTAATTGTGTCCTGTGTCACTTTTTGGCCTGCTTAATCACCCTTATTAGTCGTGTTTACTGCGGTCGTTAATCAGGGTTTTACTAGCATCCACATTCTTTCTCTTTCTGTCTCTCGTTCTCCCAGTTTGTGTGTGTGTGTGTGTGTGTGTGTGTGTGTGTGTGTGTGTGTGTGTGTGTGTGTGTGACTCTCTCTCTCTTTCTTAGTGTCTTTTTGTTTCCTCTCTCAGTCTTGGTTATCGATTTTCTCACGCAATCTCGGTTATTATCATCTCTCACTCTACCTCATTCTTCTCTAACAATCTCTCACTTCATATATCTTCCCAGATTATCTCTCACTTCATAATATTATATCTTCCCAGATTATCTTTCATTATCTCGAATTATTTCTTATTATTTCTGCTTGTCTTTCCGTTTCATCCTTTCTCCCACTTGGTTTCTAGGTATTTTCTCTATCTCACGCTCACTTGTTATCTCTCTCTCTCTCTCTCTCTCTCTCTCTCTCTCTCTCTCTCTCTCTCTCTCTCTCTCTCTCTCTCTCTCTCTCTCTCTCTCTCTCTCTCTCTCTCTCTCTCTCTCTCTCTCTCTCTCTCTCTCTCTCTCTCTCTCTCTCTCTCTCTCTCTCTTCATAACAACTACTCTCCCCTACCGCCTGCACTCCTCATAACCTCCTCCTCATTACGCTTCTCCCTCTCTCCCCTCTTTCTTTCCCTCCTCAGGCACGACCCTAACCTTCCTTCCCCTCTTCCTTCCTTCCCCTCTTCCTTTCTTCCTTCCTTCCTTTGAGGCCTTCCTATTGATCATCTTTTCTTTATTCCTTTATCTCGTATTGTTTTCCTTCTATGTTTCCCTCTTCCTTCATTCATTCTTTCCTTTCTTCCTTCATTCCTTCCTTCGAGACCTTCCTATTGATCTTTTTTTTTATTCCTTGTATTTCGTATTGTTTTCCTTCTATCTTTCCAATGCTCCTTCCTTTAATATGCATTCATACATCTTTTCACTTTTTCTTCAGTTTTTCTATTCTAATCTTTCTTCGTTGTGTTTTTATTTACTTCCGTATTTCTATTTTATTTTAGTTGTTTCTTTCTGTCATGCGTTTTTTTTTAGTTTATATTTTTCTTGTTTTTCTTACTGTTTTGTTTGCCTTCAGTTTTTTTTCTTTCTAAAAACTTGAGGTGTTCTCTCATTCCTATTATTTATCGCTTTTTTCTTATTTTAGTCTACTTTTGTTGCCAAGATCCACCTCCTCCTCCTCCTCCTCCTCCTCCTCCTCCTCCTTTTTATTTTTGTTAGCCTCCTTGTATTCTTAAGGGGAGATACTCTTGTTGGTAAATTAGAGGGCTTCTGATTCCTCCAAACTATACCAGGAAACAAATAACCTCAACGTTACTAATAGGGAATCTGTGTTGTTTCGTGGAATAGTTTGGAGAAATCAGAGACCTTCCAATTCACCAACAAGAAAATCTCCTCTTAAGATATATAAGTAAATTCTAACTCTCTCTTGAACACAGTAGACTCATTATGCTACATTTCTTATTCTGTGTTCGGCTTTACACACACACACACACACACACACACACACGTACACACAGACGTTAATTACAAGCCCCAACTCGAGTCACGCACACAAGCGGCTCTTTTACCCCTAAACCTAGTAACTAAAGTAACTGCCTCACCGTCCATCAGAGGCGCTGCTCTCGTCACCACCTCTCTTCTTCCTCTTCCTCTTCCTCCTCCTCCTCCTCCTCCTCCTCCTCTTCTTCCTCCTCCTCCTCCTCTGAGGAGCCTTCTTCTTTACTATACTTTCCCTCACTCTTGTAGGTTAGATAGAATAGCAAAATCAAGCAGCCTCGTAAGGACCAGTAGGTCTGTTGCTGTTTGAATGTCCTTTGTATTCCTTTGTATTCCTCCTTCTCCTCCTCCTCCTCCTCCTTTTACTACTACTACTACTACTACTACTACTACTACTACTACTACCCGTCAATCTTCTTGTCTTTTTACATATTATTCATTCTTCACGATATCTGTAAGAAGTTATAACCATTTTTTCTTTTTCAGGTTTGTCATATAGATGGTGACATTTTTACATACTAAACCATTCACCCTTTTAAGCATCCAATCACTAATACAACTAATCAACCTTCATTCATCTTACCATCCAAACAATCAACAACCATCCATCTATCCAACCATCCAATCAACCATCCAAACAACAACCAACCATCTAACCAACCAACCAACCATCCATCCAACCATCTAAACAACCAACAACAAACCATCTAAACAACCAACAACAAACCATCCATCTAACCATCTAAACAACCAACAACAAACCATCCATCTAACCATCCAAACAACCAACAACAAACCATCCATCTAACCATCCAAACAATCAACAACCAACCAACCATCCATCTATGCAAACAACCAACAACAAACCAACCATCCATCTATGCAAACAACAACCAACCAACCAACCATCCAACCAACCAACCAGCGCTCAGCCTCTACATCTCAAGGGGGGACAACCATACTTTATACTCCTCCAGGTGCCATTTTTTCCCTCTCTCCCCTTGATGCCTCCAGTCTGACCCGAATATGTGATTTCCCTACGTGAGGAAGCTTGCCACCAGCCAAGCCTCTTCTCGGATACGGCAACCCCCCCCCCCTATCCCCCCCCCCCCTCGTCCTTCTCTTCCTAACCTCGTCTCTTCTTAAAACCTATTTCCTCAGATACGTTTCACTTTCTATCATTCTCCTCTTAGTACTCATCTCCTACCAGTAACATAGATTAGTCTCATACAAACATCACTTTATGAGCTCACACGTTTCCTCTTTTCTAACGTCCACATGGTGCATAATCTTTTAGCATACAAACAATTGGATCTGATGCAATGGAAACACAATGTATCACTAGTATTATAAAATCTATGTACGTACCATTCCTGCTCCATATTGTGTTTACTTTATATCAGTAATGTTATCCTCACATACAAATAAATTTCCTCACTTTTACCTTCAGACGCCTTCCATTCTTCATAAGCCTTATTCCTAAAAGTCAGGCCCTAAGGTAATATTATGCCTAACAAGGTTTCCCTCTACATAATCCAGGTTCTCAGGTATATAAATCACATACACCCTCTCCTCCTAGACGATAAATATAGCACACACACACACACACCCTCCCGCTCTTGACCCCAGGGCCTTAGACAAGTGCCAGACATCTCCTCCCTTCCGAGACAAAAATACTTCTTCCCTTCCTGCTAGTACTCTGACACTCTCCTTTCTTAAGCCGACATGTTTTCTTTTCCTAGACTTGAAAATCCTCACTTGTGCTAGACTGCAGATATATATATATACAAATTTTTCTTAAAAGGACATGAT
>JAWQEG010006771.1:0-15929 GCA_033782935.1 Petrolisthes cinctipes | reverse complement strand
TATCCTTGCTCATCCCAATCTATCCTTGCTCATCCCAATCTATCCTTGCTCATCCTAATCTATCCTTGCTCATCCTAATCTATCCTTGCTCATCCTAATCTATCCTTGCTCATCCTAATCTATCCTTGCTCATCCTAATCTATCCTTACTCATCCTAACCTAATCCTTCATCAGTCCCTAACCTAATCCGTGACCCCCTTCCCAGCCAGGTACCTTCCTCCCTCCGCTCCCGTTGTTATCCACCAGCCAGGATCTTTCTCTATAATGCACGTGAGGCTCCATCCGGGTGTCACACTGGATACCCAAAAAATGCAAAAGCTAGTGAAGGTCTCCAGGACGCGTGGGATATGTAGATAGTGGATTTTTTTTTTTTTTTTTTTTCCCATATTTTTTTTTCTTTTTTTTTCATCTTGAAGAAGGATGTGTTGTATGTGTGGGGTAGGAATGATGATTTTTATAAGTACGATTTCAGGAGAGGACGCGTGGGATATGTAGATACTTGATTTTATTTTCCATTTCTAATATATCTTGAAGGAGTATGTGTTGTATGTGTGGGATAAATATGATGATTTTTTTTTTTTTTTAAGTGCGATTTCAGGACAGGAACATACAAAATGTTGTTATTGTCACGGGTTTTGTAGAATTTCTTTGTTATATGTTGGCGTTCAAATAAGAAAGGGAAAAGGCCTTCACGGTGTTCAGTTTATAGTAAATCGTAAAGGTTTCTTCATGTATCAAGGTGAGTATAGATAGTATTTTGGTGTGATATAATAGTTGTCCAAAAATAGTTATTGTTGACATGGATAATAGTTAACTTGATTGAAATGTTAAAATGCTATATAAGTGATTGTTCCGCAATGCTTTAACATTCATTTAATTGCAACATTTCCAGACATTTCAGAATATTGTAGGAATAGACTTAAAGTTTACTGCAGATCATCATTACTAGAAGTCAGTTTCCCCCGTGGTATAAGCGTCTTCTATCAGTTTATTCCTCTTCTGTGCGTCTGTTCATTGTGTAGTCAAAGTTTGACTATATATATATATATTTTTTTTTTTTGTCTACCTTAGCTTCTTTTTTTCGTATTTCTGTTGCCATTCTCTTACTCTACTTCTACCTATAATTTTCTTTGTATATAAAACGACCTACCTATAGGTCATAATGTTCTTATTTATTTGTAGTATCAAATATACAGTTGTCATCTTTTTTAAATCCATTATTACCTCTGTTTATATCTATGTGATATATTCATGCCATTGTTATCAAAACTTCTTTTTCACCCGTGTAAAACTTTGTGCTGAAACTTCTGTAGGACACTAAGGATTCTAATCCATAAATTACTACTGAATAGAAGTGCTGATTTTGCACTCTGTTATTTAGCAAAGAAGAAATATGTAATTATGAAGCTGTTTCTGGATATGTTTTCCCCTCAAGAGTGATCCGAAATCATCTCGGTATTATTTGTGTTGGTGTTTTCCCTAATTTTCATATAAATTTTTCATTAGAGTTACTCAATCATCCATTAGAGTTCTCACCAATCCAAACCTTAGATCTGTAACACCGTGTCCCGGTCCTAGCACAAAATATTACCTAGAATTAAACATTTTTAAATGGTATCTGTAAAACATACTTATTTTCTATAGTAACTTGTCATAGAAAACGAACAAGTATACGAGTAACTTTTATACTGTAAGGTCCCATCTCGTTTATGCACAGCACATACTCGTACAAGGAAAGGAAGTACTCTTAAGTATATATTTCATGCAGTAATTCATAAAGTACCAAAAAGTTTTAAAAATTTCTAGAAATAAGAAGAGTTTCAGCACAAATACTACTTCTTCTATATACTATACTTCTATGTAGAATAACGCGACCATTAGATATGTAAGTGATAAAGTTGTTTAAGCGTGATAGCAGTGCATCTACTGTACTGTACATATTGCGAACTCTCTGTGTGGTTGCTACTTATCCCGTGCATTGGTATAAAAAAACTAATAAATAATATTTTCTTTCCTTCACACAAATGTACCTGTTGGCCAAAGGTACAAATTTTGTCATGTTCCTTTCACAAATACATAGATAATGTTGCAAATGCTTTGTATTAGTCAGTATTAAAGGTTAAGCATATAGCAATGTGTATAAAATCTTTTACTGGTTTTATGTAACAGATTTGTACGATTATTGACACAATTCATAAGATACAACAGTCTGGTAATGAGGATTTTTTTGCAATACATATGGAGACAAGGGGGATCTCTTTTATAAACTTCAATATATAGATAAAGCATCAGCGTTTTCGAAGTACATTGTTCTAAGAAACACACATTGGAACAAAGAACAAGACAGTAACTACAATAAACACAGAGAAACTTCCCACTTCCTCCTTCCAAAACACACAGCGTCAAACAGAAAATAATGGAGACAGGTTAGGGAGGAGAACAGCGTGATAATACCATGATAATCCCAATGTGATAATGTCATACGATGTTACAATGTGATGTTACTAAG
Source organism: Petrolisthes cinctipes (assembly GCA_033782935.1). Classification (NCBI taxonomy): domain Eukaryota; kingdom Metazoa; phylum Arthropoda; class Malacostraca; order Decapoda; family Porcellanidae; genus Petrolisthes; species Petrolisthes cinctipes. Next base: position 13,420 of record JAWQEG010006771.1, on the reverse strand, counting down.
GTAGGCATCATTACGATATCGGACTGAAACCAACCAGCTTTACACTACATCAGGAAACTTAAGGGGCCCTGTGATGTAGTCAGAAAATTGGAGGTAAATGAGTCCTTCAAATATTGTCACAAAACAGCAGCAATATGGAAGGATCATCCTTCGTGGCATAGTTAGGAGGAACGAAAAGCCTCCAATTCTCATTCATTATCACAGGGTCATTAACATGAACCACGTCATATAATTTTATCAGCGTATTGCACAGTGACATGTACTGTACAATGTTTTGAAGTTACCTACTAGAAAATATTTAATATGTCAACAGTTGACTGCTATATACTGTAGTTCATTGAGAGTGATATACGACCATATGTATAGACTCTCATATAGATCTCTCGGTTAATCTTGTGTGAGGAGACGTGGATGGATGAAGGAAGGTGGAAGGGGAAGTTGTAAATAATTAATCGAGTATGATATTCGACCACAATATACCTTCACTTTCTTGGAGATGTCTTGGAGTTTGAGAAGAGGAGGTGGTGAAGAGAAGTGGAAATTAAAGGTTAACAGAGCATGGGAATTGCTGAAGGAAAAAGGGGTGATGTGAAGGAAAGGAAACGATGAGAGAGAAGAAGGTAGATGAATGAACGAAGCAGAAACATGAAGGAATTTTAAACTGTAAGAGTAAGGAGAGTAGAAGATATATTAGGGTAAGAAAATAAAACAAAGAGTGTCAGAGAATGATATAGAATAATGTTAGAACCACCTTTTGGAGAAATAGTCCATTCTCCCTCTCTATTGCTATATTATAGAACACGCACTAGAACTAATGAAAAGACGTAGATAGGAGGATCATCGACCCTTGTGTCCCTTACAGTAATGATGATGGGTTGATTATGGTTGGCAGTGTTATGGTTGGTAGTGTCATGGTTGGTAGTGTCATGGTTGGTAGTGTCATAAGCCACATCAAGAGGCCAAACTTGAAGATGGAGGTTTTACAGTTCCCACTTTCCTTGTAGTGGTGGTGAAGTTACTTATTTATCTCTGCATCTTCCATTCATGATAATAGGGAAACTGAAAGCAAAAGGAAATGACTATGAACACAGTAAAATTGACCAAGCAAATTAGTTTAGACGTACATGAAAAATATGAAGCAACAAATTAGTTTAAATATACATGAAAATATGAAGCAACAAATTTAATGAAAATGTGACTGGTGTACTACTCATAATAGGACAAACAGTTATAATACTGGTTTGGAACACAGCTTTAGAAATTATCATGGTTAAAATGAACATAGAGGATTGAAACGACTAAACTATCGAGGACACATGTGAAACTAATGTGTGTAATTTGCAAAAGATCATTGAAGTATTATTCCATTGAACCGAACTTTACTGACACACTATGAAAATACTGAGGGCTTTTAAAAATTTACCGCATTTTAATAAAACACGACAGCTGCGTATCAGTAAGTTTGTAAAATGTCACGAAAGAACAATTCTTCTTCTATAGGTGCAATGAGATGTGGAAAAAAATTGTGAGGACTAGTATGAACGTTGTGAAACTCTAAATATTGAGAGGTGTAGAAGTGTACAGATTGCTCCCAGAAACTTAGAACTCACCTACAGCAGGATGATCCCGATACTTTACCGTGGACCAACTCAGAATTCTCTCAGGATCAGGACTGTTGTTCCCTCCAGATCATCAGGCCAACCAATCTGTAAATATAAGTCTACATTAACCCTGTTTGAATAAAGAAAGCTGCACTCATTTGCCTTCCTATCGAACTGAAGCCATTAAAGGAGATATTTCTGCAATTTAGAGTAAGTTTTCATGGAATACTTGCAACCTGCATACGCTACACAGGCACCTAGATATTTCAGAGTTTACGAATTTTTTACGCCAAATATACAGTTACTTAAAATATTTCCTGGACAATTTTGGTATCGCTGGTCAAACTGCATACTATGCGTGTTACTGTCGGTAGTGAAAACTCTTAAGTATAAAGGAGGGAAGACTTTAAGTTAAAACAACCCACCACCACGGATCTGTACACCAAGGATCCTACATTTTAGCTCTATACTATCGGTTCTGTTTCATTATAAGATTCACGGGAATAGATACCTTATCATTTTAGAACATGACGGATTTTGTATTGTAATATCCGTCATATTGATTTTTTTTTTAAATAACTATCAGATATTTGCTACTGTGTATTGAATTTATAGTAACTAAGGTTTTTAGAATGTCTTTTTAGTGTAAATTACGTTATTAACTACATACGTCATTAACTTTAGGATGAATCTTGCAGTAAGGATGAGATGCAGAAGTTAAGACCTGGTGGCTTCTGATTCCTCCCAACCACGTCACGAAACAAGCCCATTCAATGTAGGTGGTGTTTCGTGGCAATGTTTGAAGGACTCAATAACCACCAAAATTTTGACTATATCACGGGAGTCCTTATTAGGTTGGGAGGAGGACATGAAGAACGTCCGTCCTCCTCCCAGGCGCGTTCCTCACTGATCTCGTTATCGTTAATCTTGCATGTATATAATGAGCGCCACCAAGACCCAAGAAGGAAAGACCAATCGTGATGCTGTGGTTAGTGTGATGCCATTGGCTAGTTAGTTAATATCTCGTCTATGATTGGCTGTAACGGAGCGTGGAGAGAACAGGACCCTGATTGGAGGAAAATTTGGCGTGTCTGTCGCTGATTGGCTGATGGTTTTCGATGTGAATTTTTGTTACCAATGTCCTTTTATCTCACAATTTATTATCTCCTAGTTACTTTTAATTCGTCTCGTTGTTGATTCAGATTTTGGTGATAATACATTGATATATTTGTGTAGTTATTGATGTGTTGTACTAAATATTGTCCATTTATTTTTTTTCTTCACCTCCTCACTTCCATTGTTTTGCCTTCCATCGTCTCCACCACTTGTCTTCCTCTCTCGTGTGTCTTTATTGCTCTACTTTCTCAACATGATTATTTTCTCTAAGCCTCTCATTCCTTCCTTGTCTCTAACCTCATTCTTCTTCTTTCTCCTACTCACTCTTAGATCAGGTTAATAATCTTCTGTACTGTTATTTTCTATATTTCATTACTCTTCTCTCTCTCTCTCTCTCTCTCTCTCTCTCTCTCTCTCTCTCTCTCTCTCTCTCTCTCTCTCTCTCTCTCTCTCTCTCTATGAGTTTACTAATGATGAGATGAGTTTACTAATAGCGACCACCGCATAATCACTTTCAGTATAAATTTCAATAGAAGCGAAATAAGTTACAGCTACGAAAAAATCCCCGACTTTAGAAAAGCTAATTTTCACCAACTCAGAGCGATACTAAAAGATACCGATTGGAAATGTCTGCGAGACACTATTAACATTAATACACAATGGAACTTTTTCACTAATGCGTACGCAAAAGCGGTCAAAGATAGCATACCGTTAAAAAACCGACGTTCAGCACAAAACTTAAAGCCCAAGTGGTGGAGTAAAGAGATAGCCGACTGTTTACGCGCCAAAAAGAACGCCCATAATAGAGTAAAAATCACAGACGACAATAACGAGCGGGCCAAGTTTTCAGACTTACGAAGAAAAGCCAAAAAGTTAATCAAACAGAGTAAAAAGGCCATTGAAAAACACGTTGCAAATCAAAGTAAGACAAACCCGAGAGAGTTCTACAGTTATATTCGGCATAAGAAAGTACTCACGTCAACTATCGGACCACTACTTGATGAGAATGGGGACTTTACTACAGATGAAGAGCGAATGAGTGGTATCCTTAACACTTTCTTTGCATCAGTCTTTACTACAGAAAACCCGAACGATATACCAGCAGTAACAACAGTCCAAAATGAAAATACCGAGGTATTAAGTAATATCAGCATAACTGAAAGTGACGTAATAAAATGTATTGATAAATTAAATGTAAATAAGTCACCTGGGCCAGACACGATCTCCCCTCGCGTATTAAAGGAAGCAAAAAGCGAAATAGTAAAACCTCTGACTCTGCTCTTTAACTATTCTTTACACACTGGAACAATACCTGACGAATGGAAACTCGCTAACGTAACACCAATATTTAAAAAAGGCAGCAAATCCCTACCTAGTAACTATCGCCCTATCAGCCTAACCTCAGTCGTATGCAAAATGCTAGAGACAATCATACGAGATAAACTTACAAATCACTTAGAGGAAAACAAGTTACTTAGAGACACTCAACACGGTTTTCGTAACAAACGCTCTTGCCTAACGAACCTATTAGACTTTTTAAATGACATTTTCAATGAATATGATAAGAGTAAAGCAGTAGACATAATTTATCTAGATTTCCAAAAGGCCTTTGACAAAGTTCCCCATAAACGCTTAATATCTAAACTAAAATCACACAGAATCCAAGGCGATACCGTAAGATGGATAGAGAACTGGCTAAGAAACCGAAAACAACGCGTGGTAATAAATGGAAAATCTTCTAGTTGGACAGGCGTTACAAGCGGGGTGCCACAGGGGTCAGTTTTAGGGCCAATCCTATTCCTAGTTTACATAAACGACATAGACGAAGGCCTCTCATGCATAATATCGAAGTTTGCCGATGACACCAAAATTGCAAATACAGTACTCACTAACGCACAGACTAAAGAAATGCAAGATAATCTCGATAAATTGTCAAATTGGCCGAAAACTTGGCAAATGTCCTTCAATTCAGATAAATGTAAAGTGCTCCACATCGGACATCATAACGTAGCAGCAAACTACTCGTTAAATGGTAAGCAACTTAAAAGCGTGGATCGAGAGACAGACTTAGGGGTAACAGTATCAAGTAACCTAAAACCCAGTCAGCAGTGTACGGAAGTAATTAAGAAAGCAAATAAAACTATCGGCTTTATCGGCAGAGCATTCGAGTATAAATCTAAAGACACAATCCTCACTTTGTATAATTCCTTGGTCCGTCCCCTTATGGAGTATTGTGTTCAAGCCTGGTGCCCGTATTACCAGAAAGATATAGCAAAATTGGAACGAGTCCAACGTAGAGTTACTAAAATGATACCAAGTCTGAGAAATAAAACGTACGATGAGCGGCTAAGCGAATTAAATCTATTCCCATTGACACAACGTAGACTGAGAGGTGACTTAATCCAGGTATTTAAAATAATCAAAGGCATAGATAATATGGACTGCACCAAATATTTCACTATTGATCAATCAAACTACACGAGAGGAAACGGCTGCAAAATCATAGGCAAATCTTTTAATTCACACGAATCAAAGAATTTCTTTTTTAACCGAGTCGTCAACTTATGGAATGGGCTTCCCCGTAACGTAATTGACTGTAACACCGTAGACAGCTTCAAACGTCGCTTAGATAAACACCTTGCGTCTAATCCCCGACTTACAATGTTTACTAATGAATAATTTTTGCCCATTACAGGTGGCAAGTTAGACAAATTTCACCTACTTTCTATCTTTCCTATAAAAAAATTCCTTGTGGAGTATTTCTGCCAACCCCACAAGGTTTCCATTCCTGACTTTATTTCCTGTACGGCTCAGGCCGGAGGGAGTGGAGGGTGGGGAGAGAGCCTTCTACTTTGCTATCCTTACCTACGACTATCACTGGGGAGTAATTCATTCTCTACCAGTAACCTTCTAATCAGGTCACCTCGTTTGGACCGTAAGGTCTGTTGTGGTCTGTGTTTCTATGTAACTCTATGTAACTCTCTCTTTCTCTCTCTCTCTCTCTCTCTTATCGGCCTCTAATAAAATCTTACGACACTACAAAGGTTACTGACGAATGCAAAGTCACCCTGTACTTGACGACCGACACGTGACTCTTCTCATGCTGGCAACTGTGTACTCATTCACCCCGCAGGTGGATATTGCCTGCTAAAATGAGGGCAATACTGTAAGGGTTTTAGCTCTTCTTCTAACCCTAGCTGATCCATTTCCTCTCTTCAGTTGTCCCTCCTTTCTTTTTTCTTTCGTGCCTGCTTCTATTCTTCTGTCTCCTTCTCCCTTGTGGTCTAATATTTCTCTGACTTGGCACAGTTAATATTCTTCCTTTTTATAAAATCCAATTACGGGATCGGGGAAGTACGGTAAGCACACAAAGATGGGTTTAGGTGGGAGGATTGAGATCTGGGATTTTTTTCTCTCGTATTCTTTATATGCCTTAGTAGAGGATTGGGGTTGAAAAAAAAAAAAAAAAAAAAAAAAAAAGTTAAGACATTACAACGTCACTAAGATCATAGATACTTAAATCCACTTTCTATTATATATAAAAAAAAAAAAAAAAAAAGATTATATATGAAGCGCCAAGAGGATTTCTGTAAAATTCTTCAGTTCCTTATTTTCTTACTTTATTTGATTCTTACTTTTTTCTTTATATTTACATTATCTTTCGATTGTTCTTATAATTTTGTTTCTTCCTTTTGTTAGATATCCATAAAAGGAATAACTGTCCCATTTTCTTCGATACTTCAGTTTTGCGTAGAAAATGACGTCTGATGTAAGAATTTTATCCTATACTCATTTACAAAGTTATGTTCACCGCAATGTGCCACCAAAACTTATATTCTCTCACCCATATAAATTTCTCTTCGTTTGCTCATTCTCACGCCCCTTACACATTGCTTGCTTTCTTTGTAAATATTCCTTATGATCAACACCTCAGCTTTTCCTCACAGGATCCAACGCACTCCTTACTGAAGTCAACACATTCACTTCCAACTCCATTCACAATGTTCCATCAACATCATTACTGTACAGTCGGCGGCAAAAGTCGTGTCGCCTCACTTAGCGTTTCTTGAAGGGTAACATAAAGACTAATAATCGAATTGGCACATTCATCATACTAAATTAAAATATCCAGGGGGCAAATTAATAAACTTCTCTGGTTTTCCACTTTACGACCCTCTGAAGTTTATATTTCCATACTGTACTTCATGTCGCAGATGTGGCGACACGACTTTTGCCGTGTCCCCCATCACCCTAACACATTCTTCACATTACTCATCAACCCCAACATAATATCTCTCGTTCTTGTGTAAGCGTGTACTGTAGCCTACATACCATATCAAAATATTTATGGTTCTTTCATGTTAAGAGATAGTCCTACCACACACACACACACGTATCGTTGTCCATGTATATTTGAAGATCATAATATTATGTACGGTAACTCCTTTCGGCTATCTTGCCTCTGATTTATTGCTGTCAATTTTATTTGTGTGTGTGAAATGGGGCTACCATCAAACCATTAACATCGATAACATATGACTACCATGACAGCCAAGATGGGCACGGCTAAACAATAGGTTTTAGGTCGGTACACTAAGTTCATAATACAGTGTACCTAAATATTTTGTTCCCTAAGAGGTCACTACAGTAAACTAATGTTATCGGATTTCCGTAGATCCATTAAGGAACAAAACACGATATGCCGTAAAAGATTGAGGTAAGAACTGAAGAAATGTAGGAAAACGTAAATGCATGAACATAATGAAAACGCAAGAAGTGGATTTATCCTAATGCCGTAAAACTATAGAACTCTGTTAAGAAGTAAGGAAATAGAGAACGGATTATAGGCATGCCGTATTAACAATTTTAAGAATGCGGACTTAACAGATTCTAGGCTAATGTCTGACAAGGGAGAACACAGGCGCCAGCAGGTTCAACAATATATGACCGAGTAGCTGATAACAGATAAGGACTACAAAGAGACAGACGCCGTACACTTTATAACATTTAGTACATCACATGAGTACTGTGCCGACAAGGATGATTTTTGTTTTGGTATATACAGGCACGTTATTGTATGGCAGTTTTTACTTTATTATTTTTTGTTAATGGAAATTTTATTGTATTATTAATTACTGTGGGATATAAGTTACTATTTACTCATTTGAATATACTGTTATAATTTGGATAGTGGTAATTTATGTACTGGTAGACGACGAGTAATATTAACAAATTATAGTACAATATTTTCAATTGTCTTAATGATTTTTATCTTTGTTATTAAGAAGTATATTAATATAATTGATAACTAATGCGTTCACTTAACATGATTTCCTAATAGGTACAGAGCAGTATTATCCAAAGAAAACACGGCCTAGGAAGACTAAAGCGTGTGATAAGCCACTGTGTGAGGTATTTTTATTATTTTGTTCACGATAAAAGCACGAGACGGGAATCGAAGACATAGTGAATAGTTAACCAAAAATGCATAGTAAAGATATGTACAGTTGCCCACACATGAAGCTGGTACACCTCGCTTCTTGTGAGGTAGATACAGCAGGAAAGAAAGTGAGCAAAAGTTATAGTTTGTTGACAGGCAGACAGTAATAATATTTTACTGTCTGCCTGTCAACAAACTACATATTTTGTTTACTTTCCTTTCCTATGTAGCTACCTCACAAATAACGAGCACCACCAGCTTCTTGTGTGGGCAATTGTACATTAGTGTATAGATAATAAGCATAATTACATAGAAAATTAAAGACTCGTGTGAAATCCAAGTACAGCACAGTACACGTGAGCAGTTGTGGTGAGACGTAATAGTTGTAAAGCGGACCCAGTTGTATTATCAAGCATCATTGAAGATAACGCAGTGAAGGTGACCAGGTGGTTTACAGTATATTGAACGGTCACCTGGGCTTCTCTTCACAACACCAACACTACACTACCCACTTGATGGCACCTACTACCTTCTCCACACTCTATTTTCCACAACACCCACATTACCCACTTGACAGCACCTAGTACCGTATACCTTCTCCACACTATTCTCTCCACAACACCCACACTACACAACCCACTTGACAGCACCTAGAGTAACTTCTCCACACTATTCTCTCCACAACTCCCACATTACCCACTTCACAGAACCTTCTACCTTCTCCAAACTATTCCCTCCACAACATCTACTTCCTTCTCCACACTATTCTCTCCACAACATCTACTTCCTTCTCCACACTATTCTCTCCACAACATCTACTATTCTCTCCACAATATCCACTCAATACCCTTTCCACTCCTCATCATCGTCAACATTTTAACATATTTTACAACTAGAGCCAAACGTTGCATAGTTTAAACAAGGTCTACATAACCAAAGGTGTGTAGAACTAATTTTGAAAAAACTAATTATATCAATTAACCTAAAAAAAAAAAACAAAAACATACCGTACCACAAGAGACAAATTTTGACTACCGTCGTCGACGTTAACTTAGTGGTATTTTTATCTCTACCGACGTCTGTCTCTTTTTGTCACTCTTCAAATCTGGTACCCAAATCTATCTTCTCATCTTCTTGCTCTATATATTCAGCCATGATCCCTCTCTCTCTTCCCCTTCGCCTCCTCACACTGTATCTGATTACAATTCCTCCCCACACCGGAATTTCCATCACAATGCGGCCATTCTATACGTGATACCCGCACCAGACCCGTTTTCTGAGGCGAATGTAAACAAGCTACACCTCCCATTTGACACCGAGGTATTGGATGACAACCGATTTATTTCTTTACATGTTTTCAGTGGGTGATAATGAAGAACAGTGTTGATATTTTCGTATCATACTGTTCACAAAACACGGCATTATACTCTCGTTTCTCACGTACACTCCTCCTTATAACAAGAGAAGTCGCTGGCTTCAAAGACAGACGGTTGATGTCATAAGGAATAGTTGGTTTTCAGAAGATTTTGTGATGGAGGAAGTTAAGTATTATGTTAGGGACTGATGGGACATGAATGGAGAAAAGGATTATGTATAGAGAGTGGAGAAAAGGGTAAAGTACAGAGAGGTTAAAGACTTTTCTGCTTCTGTTTGGACATTCTCCTTCTCCACACCAAGGTCTCGACTCAACTGTGTACTCAAGCATTTCCATCCGCACTCCATACTATCCTTGCCAGTGGAATATATTTTACCAGCTCACAGTATTTGGAATAAGGATTTAGTTAAGAAGTAAAGCAGACATTTATTCTGAGGATTGAATGCATAAATTATAGATTTTCTCACACCTCACCGTTGCAACTTTAAGATTTTCATTCTCTGTTTCGTATTTCTTTGAACAACATTAACCTAATCACTTGTCTCGCTCATTCTCTGCCTTTCCTTCGCCCTTACCCTAACCCTATCCTTCCTTCCTTCATCTCACTAATTTTCTGCCTTTTCTTTATCCTTACCCTAACCCCATCCTTCCTTTCTTCACCTCCCCCATTCTCTGCCTTTCCTTCACCTCCCCCATTCTCTGCCTTTCCTTCACCCTTACCCATTTCCCATCCTTCTTTCATTCCTTTACCTCCCTCATTCTCTGCCTTTCCTTCATCCTTACCCAAATCCCATCCTTCCTTTACATCCTCCATTCTCTGCCTTTCCTTTATCCCTACCCAAATCCCATCCTTCCATCCTTCCTTCCTTTACCTCCCTCATTCTCTGTCTTTCCTTCACCCTTTCTCTAATCCCATCCTTTCTTCCTTCATATCCCTCCCTCACCTTCCCTCTACTTGTTCCCTCTCATCCTCGTAAAATTACTCCAACTATTCTTCATCCTCACTTCGTCCCTCACCCTTTCCAACCCATCACTCACTCACTCCCCCTCCATCCATCTCTCTCTCCCCCTCCATCCATTTCTCTCTCTACCTCTCTCTCTCTATTTCTCCCTCTCTCTCTTTTACACACACACACACACACACACACACACACACATAAAAAAATAGAGGACTAGTATGGAAAGTGGAGTTATGCAGGAGAGAGTAAAACAGGAAGCAATGCGGAGGAGACAAATGGTACTATGCCAGGGCGGCCAGACAACATACCACTGCAATAAATGTCACCAACTTGACTCCTGTGGAAGCCAGATGGTTGAGAGAGAGAGAGAGAGAGAGAGAGAGAGAGAGAGAGAGAGAGAGAGAGAGAGAGAGAGAGAGAGAGAGAGAGAGAGTTACAAGGAGTTACAAGGAGTTACAAGGAAAAGAAGTACCCTAGGGGACCTTACGATCCATACAAAGAGGGTACCTGTGGGTTTAGTTGCGCAAGTAGGCGACCGTCCTCGAATGTGTCATGTGAAACCATCAAGGAACACTCGCACAACGGCTTAAACACCTAGACGGTGATTTAAGGCTTTGTCTAATCTGGACTTGAACTGATCCACAGAGTTGCTGTTGACTACATCAGCAGGAAGCGTGTTCCAAGTACCGCAGATGCTGTATGTAAAGAATTTACCACACAGATCACGGTTGTATCGCTTCAGTTCAAGTTTGTAGCCATGATTCCTGGTTGTGCCCTCACTGAGTTGGAAAATGTCCCTGTAGTCTACATTGTCAAAGCCTCGTAGTATTTTAAACACTTCGAGAAGCTGACCACGCAGTCTCCGGGTTTCCAAAGAGAACAGGTCGAGTTCTACCAACCGATCTTTATAGCTCTTGTGTCTAAGAGAGGGTATAAGTTTGGTTGCCCTGGCTTGCACTCGTTCCAATCTCGCGATATCCTTTCGGTAAGAAGGACTCCAAAACTGGACTGCATACTCCAGGTGCGGTCGGACAAGGGAATTGTACAGACAAAGTACTATCTCCTTGTTCCGGTATCCAAACTGTCGCTTTATGTACCCTAACATCCTTTGGGCTTTCTTCTCAGCCTCAATACACTGCTTTGAGAACTTGAGGTCGCTGGTGATAGTTACACCCAAGTCTTTCTCAGTATCAGTGCTTACGAGAGCATTGCCCTTAAGGTTATACTCTGTTCGGGGGTTTCTGTGGCCTATATGCATAACTTTGCATTTGTTCACGTTAAATGGCATTTGCCACGTGTCAGACAACTCCCCGATCTTCCTTAGATCTTCTTGTAAGCGGGTAGTATTTCCTTCTTTCGCGACATTCATACCAAGCTTAGTATCATCGGCGAATTTGGAAATCTTGGCAACCATGTCACCATCCACGTCATTAACATAGATGATAAACAGTAGTGGTCCCAGAACAGAACCTTGGGGAACACCGCTAGTAACGGGCACCCACTCTGAAGCCTGTCCATTCACTACCACCCGCTGCCGTCTGTCACTTAGCCAGTTCTCTATCCAATTTGCCACATTTCCATCTATGCCCAGTGCACGCACTTTCCGAAGGAGACGGCGGTGGGGTACCTTATCAAAGGCTTTCTGAAAGTCTAAGTAGACAACATCGACCGTTTTATCCCGATCATGCTCACTGAAAACAAAATGGAAGAATTCCACCAGATTTGTGAGGCATGACCGGTGCTGCCGGAACCCATGCTGGGAACCCCTCAGTAGCAAATTTGATTCTAAGTGTGCTGTTATTTTGTCCACCATGATGCTCTCCATGAGTTTACAGACTATCGAGGTTAAACTGATGGGTCTGTAGTTTGACGGTTGGCTAGCATCTCCCTTCTTGAAGATAGGAGTCACCTCTGCCTCACGCCAGTCTCTAGGAACGCATCCAGTCTGGATTACCATGTTGAAGACCATGCACAGGTGCCGTGATACTTCACCATGCACTTCTTTCAACACTCTAGGTAAGAACCCATCCGGACCGGGGGACTTGTTTGCTTTTAATTCGATTATTTTTCTCTCAATTTCTTCTTGGGTGAAGACCATTGACTCCAACTTCTCACTGAAGGAGTCCAAAGGTTCGGGAATGGGACCACTCTCCTCAGAGAACACTGAAGAGAAGTACTCATTTAAGAGGTTAGCATTTTCTGCATCAGAGTGCATCAATGCTCCATCCTCATTCACCAAGGGACCGATCCTGCGTCGGATTGGTTTACGGCCATTCACATAACTGAAAAACTCCTTGGGGTTCTCTTTGCAGAGTCTAGCCACACGGACCTCCTCAGCACGCTTAGCCGCCCTTATTTTGGACTTCACGTTTCGATTCAGTCTTCTATGACCGTCAAAGTCCCCAGATGTCTTCGCTCGACGATACGCAGTTCTCCTCTCCCTTAGTAGGTTACGGATTTCCCGATTAAACCACTTATGTTGAATGAACTTCTGACCTGTTCCCTTCAGAGGAATAAAGCGCGACTGAAGTTCCATGAAGGAAGACAAGAATGACCTCCACAGATCATCAGCACTCTCTCCCTCTTCTAGTTCCATTTCAGCAACACTTTCACGAAGACCTGCAAAGTTCGCTCTCCCCATGTCTAATTTTCTATGCACCGGGGTCACGGACTCCATATTAGGACCTTAACTGAAAATCTTATAAGCTTGTGGTCGCTTCCACCTATTTCTTCGTTTACAGAGAGGTCTTGAATGATGTCATCCTCGGAGGTGAGGACCAAGTCGAGTATGTTAGCACCTCTTGTTGGCTCCCTTACCCATTGAGTGAGGAATTCATCATTTACAAACTCCAAGAGTGGTGTGTTCTCGGCAGAGGGCTCTCTGGTTTCCCAGTCAACATGTGTGTTGAAGTCCCCCATAAGGATGCAC
>JAWQEG010006770.1:2500-101782 GCA_033782935.1 Petrolisthes cinctipes | reverse complement strand
TTACTCCCCAGTGATAGTCCGTAGAAAGAGGATAGCAAAGTAGGAGAGAGAGAGAGAGAGAGAGAGAGAGAGACGAGAGGAGGAGAGAGAGAGAGAGAGAGAGAGAGAATTATAAAGGGTATTAATATGTTATAAACTTAATTAAATAATATGCCTTCCCTGTGTATGTGAGAGATGGGGAATTATTAAGGGTGGTAATACGTTATACACTTAAATAATGAAGGGAAGGAAGGAATAAATGAAGGAATAAAGGAAGGAAGGAAGGAAGGAAGGATATGTATTCTCCACCCTCACCAGGGCCAAGAATTTCATCATCGTACCACATAACTTCTTTCTTCCCCCTCTTTCCATTCCTTCTTTCAATTCCTACCCCTTCTCCCATTCCCTCCTCGATCCCTCTCTCCCCTCTCCAACACTTCTTTCCCTCCTCTCCCACACTACTTTCTCTCTTTCTCAGACACTCACTCACACATACATTGATCTAGAGCAGCACAAGTGTAGTTATAAATAAATATAGGACTTTTTTGAGAATACATTACACTTATGGCATAAAGGTGTTTTGGTTGGTTCTCAGTATATTATTATTATTATGGTATCTATAGCTCAGTGTCACTTCCCTTATATTTCCGTGTGGGTGCATAGGCTAACTGTAGGATCGATCTCTCTCTCTCTCTCTCCTCTCTCTTGTCTTAAATCTATAATTCCTCTCTCTCTCTCTCTCTCTCTCTCGTTCTAATTTTATACATACAGTACATCAGTTGTATGTTCGATGAAGGAGTAGAAGAGACACAGAGAGAGAGAGAGAGAGAGAGGAGAGAGAGAGAGAGAGAGAGAGAGATGAGGGTAGTTACAATTTAGAGGACACATACAGACAAACAAAGCAAGCAATAGGCAGGTCGCCAGAACACAGGGCATACCTAACATCACCCCTCTTACAAACCACCCTACATACTCTTCCTTCTCTTGTGTGAGAGAGAGAGAGAGAGAGAGGAGAGAGAGAGAGAGAGAGAGAGATTGTGTGTGTGTATGTGTAAGAATGCAAAATGAGGAGAGAGAGAGATTGTGTGTGTGTATGTGTAAGAATGGCAAAATGAGGTAAGTGGGTGGATACAAGTATTATTTTCATTCGTGTCAATACAATTATTATTATCATCAATATATTATTATTATTATTATTATTATTATTATATAGCCTAGTGTGGTGGGTACGAGGCCATTATAGTTCCTACATTCGTGGTTTATTTTGGTTCAGTTAGACAGTATTGTACCATACATACATATATAGCCTTGTCATCTCTCACTTCATACCCCCTCTGTGTGTGTGTGTGTGTGTGTGTACCATAGCCTTCTCATGTCCCTCTAAACCCCACCCCATCTCCCCTGTGTGTGTGTGTACCATAGCTCTGTCATCCCTCACTCGCCCCTCCCACCACCTCCCCTGTGTGTGTGTGTAGCTCTTTTGGCCACTATCCACTGATCCCCCTTCACTCACTCACACTCTCTCTCCCTAAATACATGCACACAACACCCACAAACACCAATTACATGCGGGGAGAGAGAGAGAGAGAGAGAGAGAGAGAGAGAGAGAGAGAGAGAGAGAGAGAGAGGTGGGGGGAGGAATAGATTTTAAGATTGAAATAATGATAGACACATACACACACACGCCAACACACACACACACCACACGTACAAACTAACTTTCACAATTAAACGAGATGCCTTATAAAACAAAAACAAGTTAACTTAATGTGCATATGTTGTTGTGTGATTCTATGATTCTAATGTAAATAATGTGTGTATGTGTGTCCATCATTTTTAGTCTTAACATTTACTATCTCCTCTCTGTGTGTGTGTGTGTGTGTGTGTGTGTGTGTGTGTGTGTGTGTCTTATTAGTCTCTCTCTCTCTCTCTCCTCTCTCTCTCCTCTCTCTCTCTCTCTCTCTCTCTCTCTCTCTCTGTGTGTGTGTGTGTGTGTGTGTGTGTGAGTGTGTGTATCATGGGTCCAGTCTTAAAATCTACTATTCCTATCTTCTCCTCCTCTCTCATCTTGACCTAGTAATAACAAAGATGATATTTACTGGTAGAGGTTGTGTGGTTGGGAGGCCAAGGATTATTTATAGCAAGTAAATGTATGTATATATGCCAAATGTTCTTATGTAGGGCTATGCATGTAGAGAGAGAGAGAGAGAGAGAGAGAGAGAGAGAGAGAGAGAGAGAGAGAGCGGGTGAGAGAGAACGACTTAGTTTATCTTCTAAGCATACAAATTCATCTGAGAGAGAGAGAGAGAGAGAGACAGACTGGATAAATTAGGCAACGCACACACACAGGAATACAGTAATGGATTTTAAGACTGAAATAATGACACACAACACACACTTTTATTTTAGAATGCAAGGACACAATTCTCTCTCATCTCTCTCTCTCTCTCTCTCTCTCTCTCTCACACACACTTTTGGTTTAAACTAAGGGAACACACACACACACACTTTTGATTTAAACTAAGGAGACACACACACACACACACACACTTTTGGTTTAAACTAAGGGAACACACACACACACACTTTTGATTTAAACTAAGGAGACACACACACACACTCGTCACACCACTTTCACTCACTACCTCGACCCTTAACACGTGCTACCTCTCTCTCTCTCTCTCTCTCCTCCTTGTACTCAATTTAACTTGCATAAAAACGCACCTGAGCCGTTTGTAATATTTATCTATATAGGCTAGACTATACAACATACATACATACATGCATACGGTACATGCATACACACACATCATTTTACACTCATTGAAGACCATCCATATATGTTTTCCCAGGCTTTGTGTGTGTGTGTGTGTGTGTGTACAGTCCATTACTATAGTACTGTACACACACACACACATACATACATACATGCATACACACATCATTTTACACTCATTGAAGACCACCCATATATGTTTTCCCAGGCTTGTGTGTGTGTGTGTGTGTGTGTGTGTACAGTCCATTACTATAGTACTGTACACACACACACACACACACACACATACATACATACATACATGCATACACACATCATTTTACACTCATTGAAGACCACCAATATATTATGTTTTCCCAGGCTTGTGTTATTCATTACCATATGGATATTAAGTGATTTATAAAGCCTGTGTTAAATGGATAGTGTGTGTGTGTGTGTGTTTGGTTGTCACGGATGCTGTTATGAAGATATCCGTTGTATGTATGTATGTATGTGTGTGTGTGTGTGTGTGTGTTCCCTTAGTTTAAATCAAAAGTGAGAGAGAGAGAGAGAGAGAGAGAGAGAGAGAGAGAGAGAGAGAGAGAGAATTGTACCCTTACAGTCTAAAATAAGTGTGTGTGCGCGTGTGTGTGTCCTTGGAGTATAAATTTAAAAGATCATACACACACACACACACACACACACACACACACAGAATTACAATATCCAGTGGACAAATTAATAAACTTCTCTGGTAGGATTGTAAAATTTTGGTTACTTTCCGAATATGGATAGAAAGGTCGGGTTGAATGAGAACACACACACACACACACGTACGTACACCTCTCTCTCTCTCTCTCTCTCTCTCTCTCTCTCTCTCTCTCTCTCTCTCTCTCTCTCTCTCTCTCTCACACAAAATCCACTCCCCCCCTCTCTCTCTCTCTCTTCATTACTCCTGTAGACTGTTCATGACACACATACACACACACACACACACACACTTCACTTCAACATACCCACTCCCTTCCCTCTCAATTTTCACCGCTCTCACTCTCTCTCTCTCTCTCTCTCTCACATACTCAACAAGGGTGTGTGGGTGGGTGTTCCATCAGCGTTGATTGATGTGGTTGACGCCTTTCGTTTCAATATGTCCATCTCAATCTCAGAGAGAGAAAGAGAATGTACACACACAGAGAGAGAGAGAGAGAGAGAGAGAGAGAGAGAGAGAGAGAGAGAGGAGAGAGAGAGAGATTAATATTAATGTGGTAACTATATCCCCTGGGCTAAAAACAGCACTGACCTCTCTAGTAACAATTTAGTTGGGGTGTCATTATTATTATTATTATTAACAGAGTGAGTTATTATTATCATTATTATCAGTGTTCATTATGGTATTATTATTATTATTACCAGTGTGAATTATTATTATTATTATTATTATTACTACTGGTATTACCAGTGTGAATTATTATTATAATTTTTTTTATTATCATTATTATTATTATTATTATTGCCTGTGAGACAGTGCATTTTATTTAACCAAGTTTGGTCATGGTAGTTTGAGCTGGTCAAGATTAGGTTAAGTCAGGTCAAGTTAGATTAGGTCAGGTCAGGGATGAAAATAATTGTCAAAATGGATGTATAAAAAAAAGATTGTGTTTTCCATTTTCGTCTCTTCTAAAAACTTTACCAATAATATTTACTTCACACATCTTGTTACCCTAAAGTCCTAAACATTATATAATGATTTATTTCGTCATTATTATCATTATTATTATTATCGTACTATTACTACTACTACTACTAATAATAATAATAAATTAACATAGCAATAGAAAGCAATTTATTATTTTTATTAATGGTAATATTATTAATGGTAATAATAATAATTAGGTCCCGGTAGTCTGCTGTGGTCTAGGTTAGGTTAGGTCAGGTTAGGTCAGACTAATTTCCAAATTATATTTGTAAAACATATCTCGAAAACGGGGCATCTCCGAGAGAAACACCATAGATGAAAAGTGTCTTAAAATGGTCCAAAATAGTGGGTAATGATACTAAAATATACAATATAGTGAACTCAACACTTCTCTACTTTTACCATTATTACTACTACTAATAATAAATAAATAAATTAACTTACCAATAGAAAGCAATTTGTTCTTCTTTTCCTTTTGACACGTGTCGATCCAAACAATTATAACATATATTTGTTTTAGCTCCTTCCAGCCATTTTATATATATTTCTCCCTTCCTAGTGTCAAAATTATAATCCAGGAATTTGTTTACGGTGTTGATATCTTGTTCAAAATGAAACTGTTTGCTTATCTCTCCCCAAAATGCCTCGGGGTCATTAATTGATTTATTATACATGTGTTTATATTGGTCCAAAGATGAACAATGAGAGATTTTAGACACTTTTTGTGCTGGATTATACGTCATATTTGTTGTTGAGTCTTTATTAGCCATTATGATTATACACAGTTGTTATTACACACACACAGAGTCACTCCTATACACTTTATAAGTAAACTGAACACAGTTCACTTCACTCTGAGTTCACTCTCACTCACTGAGTCTCACACACCACCACCCAGGCACACACTCGTCTCACTCACAAAATTTCCCCAACTTCAATATCAGAATTTCCCTATTTACCCTCACAAATTCCCTGTTTACTCTTGTAGCTGGACACACAGATGCTTTGTGGTGGCCACATATAGTACTACACACAGTAGATGGGACGTGACTTGTCAACACATACACACCATCAGTCAGTGAGTGTATTGGTGTGTGTACTGTATGGCTACAGGAGATATTCATCATTTCTATTTTAGCCCTGAGATACACACACCACATGTGGTCACTGGGTGGCCCACAAATGTTCCCACCACTATGTCCACCACTGGTCCTGTCATATTCGTGCCACAGACCACTCTGCCACGTCCATCAATTAAACCATAAATTGCCGTTATCAGCCACGTGTGGCGACCACCAAAATACCCGTGTGTCCCACCAGGCCTATAACAGCCCAATATACTAATGATGAGGCAGATGAGTGTCTCTTGGCCACAGACACGTACCGACACATTGACTGATGTGTATGAGTTGGTCTTAAAATAATAATAACTTATAAGATGGTAAGCCACGTCCCAGCTACTATGTGTAGTCCATATATGGCCACCACAAAGCGCCTGTATTAATGTCTCAGCCTGAACAATCTTCATAGAAATTCCCCATTGGTACCTCTAATTATCCATGTCTTGGGAAAATATTCCATAAATGGTAATACTGTCCTCCACTCAACTTGAACACACACAAACACACACACAAACATATACACAGTGTTGCCTTGTCAGCTGGTGGTCTGGAAAGGTAAAATCGGTTGAAAGTGACTCAACTTCAGAATTTCCCTGTTAGGTGAAATTACCCTAGCTTCAACTCTACAGTTTACCTGCTTAATAAAATTACTCTAGCTTCAACTACAGAATTTCGCTGTTTACCTTAAAAAATCAAGTTTTATAAAAGGTTTGATAAGCGAAATCTCCCTAGCTTCAGCTTCAGAATTTCCCCGTTGCCTTAAAAATTACATTTTTCCAAAGTCTGTTATAGGCGAAATTACCCTTTCTTAAACTTCAGAATTTCCCTGATTGGCTTACAAATTCCTGATATGTTCATGAAGATAG
Source organism: Petrolisthes cinctipes (assembly GCA_033782935.1). Taxonomy (NCBI): domain Eukaryota; kingdom Metazoa; phylum Arthropoda; class Malacostraca; order Decapoda; family Porcellanidae; genus Petrolisthes; species Petrolisthes cinctipes. The sequence continues at coordinate 95,365 of JAWQEG010006770.1, read as the reverse complement.
TCATTACATAATCAACGAAGATAATATTGTCTGGTAGAAATTTTCTGGTTTACTATTCTTCAAACGATTTCCCTGTGGTGACAAAAAAAATCCTAAAACATGGAAATATTCCTATATTTGGCAACACTGTCTCTGAGACGCCGGTGCTGCAGTGTTGTCAATAGATTCACGCCCATTGCTACCACAGAGCTATACACATATATAGTAGAGCGCTTGATGTGTCGCCACCACACCGGAAGTGGGTTGGGTTGGCGGCCATGATAAGTTGCCCTTCCCCTCAACCCGCCACTCCGCCAGTCTGTTACAGGGTAAGATATTATTTATTTTTTTCGGTCTTTTATTGATGATATGGTATATTAACTACATTATAGTGACTCACAATATATGAATAAGTATTTCTTTAACCGATATATCAGTGAATGGCTGATTAAATATAAATACATTTCGGTTAATAGGTGAAATGAGTTAGATAAACAAAACTATCGTTGGCACTCATCCACAGTCACCTTCTTATAATATATATATACAACGTACTTAATCTCTATTATGATAAGTATTTTATGTTCACATTTTCAGTATGAATGTATGTATGTCATACTAGAGTAATATGTGTGTATATATGCATGTCACACTAGAATGTGTGTATGTATGTATGTCACACTAGAGTAATATGTATGTATGTATGTACAGCCGTGGTCAAAAATAATCATCCATATAGGAGTAACTCACGTAAGATTTTGACAGCTTCCCTCTGTTCCTTAGCTGATAAACATTCCAATAAATAGGTATAGTACCATCGTTTAATTTAATACAAACAGCTACACACTACTTAAAACAATAAAATAGTATGTGAACATGAAAACATTACACAGTAAATTGTTAAAGTTACCTATATGTGGATGATTATTATTGACCACGACTGTATGTATATGTATGTCACACTAGAATAATATATATGTATGTCACACTAGAGTAATATGTATGTATGTATGAATGTCACACTAGAGTAATATGTATGTATGTATGTAAGGTAAGTGGAGGGAGAGGGAGACAGATTACAGTTATATATATTTGTCTTGTTTAATAAACCAGTTTAAGTTTAATTTCTTTGCACAATTTTCCCTATGGACATTATCTCAGCCTTGTTAAATGATTTAACAAAACCTGCATAATTAAATAACAAGATACAATGCTTTACAAATCAGGGAAATGTCAATAAATGTGGATAGAAACATACTATACAAGTACGTACGGGAGTTCAATGGGCAACTATCTATACAATAGAGCGCTCGTCTATTGTGACACTCCTCCCCTATCATGGAGGTATAATACAATATTATTATACCTCCATGTCCCCTATCTAATAACACAGGGTAAGCGCTCTATGTTTTTAGCTCTGTGGTCAGTGTAGCCATGAAATAGGATTTTTATCTGGCAACACTGGGGTTGGAGGCCATGATAAGTTGCCCTTCCCCTCAACCCGCCAGTCTGTTATTAGCTTATGCCAGGGTAAGATATTATTTCATTTATTCGGTCTTTTATTGATGATATGGTATATTAACTACATTATAGTGACTCACAATATATGAATAAGTATTTCTTTAACCGATATATCAGTGAATGGCTGATTAAATATAAATACATTTCGGTTAATAGGTGAAATGAGTTAGATAAACAAAACTATCGTTGGCACTCATCCACAGTCACCTTCTTATAATATATATATACAACGTACTTAATCTCTATTATGATCAGTAGGTAAAGGTACAGAAGTGGACCTTACTGTATAATAGATATTTTACTGTCATTACCCACTATTTTGGACCATTCTAAGACACTTCTTTACCCACTTCTTCAATGGTTTTTCTTCCTCAAATGCCCCGTTTTCAAGATAGGACATTTTGAAATTAGCCTGACCTTACCTGACCTAACCTAGACCGCATCAGACTACCGGGACCTAACCTGGGCAAACTACCGGGAAATAATCGTGATAAAGTACAATAAATGACAGGGGCAAAATACTGGGACCCAACCGGATCTGGCAACACTGCTGCAAAACGGTAATTCTTTCAATAAATACCTTATGAAATTAGCCTGACCTTACCTGACCTGACCTAACCTAGACCGCATCAGACTACCGGGACCTAACCTGGGCAAACTACCGGGAAATAATCGTGATAAAGTACAATAAATGACAGAGGTAAAATACTAGGACCCAGCCGGATCTGGCAACACTGCTGCAGTAAGGTCCACTTCTGTACTAAAACCGATCAGTATTTTATGTTCAGTATGTATGTCACACTAGAGTAATATGTGTGTATATATATGCATGTCACACTAGAATATGTGTGTATGTATGTATGTCACACTAGAGTAATATGTATGTATGTCACACTAGAATAATATGTATGTCACACTAGAGTAATATGTATGTATGTCTCACTAGAGTAATATGTATGTATGTCACACTAGAGTAATAGGTAGTTATTGAAAGAATTACCGTTTTGTAGCAGTGTTGCCAGATCCGGCTAGGTCCCAGTATTTTGCCCCGGTCATTTCATGTACTTTTCCAGGTATTTATTGAAAGAATTACCGTTTTGCAGCAGTGTTGCCAGATCCGGCTAGGTCCCAGTATTTTGCCCCAGTCATTTATTGTACTTTATCATGATTATTTCCCGGTAGAATGCCCAGGTTAGGTCCCGGTAGTCTGATGCGGTCTAGGTTAGGTTAGGTGGGGTCAGGTAAGGTCAGGCTAATTTCAAAATGCCCCATTTTAATATGCCCTATCTTGGAAATGGGGCATTTGCGAAAAAAATGCCATAGAAGAAAATAGTCTTAGAATGGTCTAAATAAGTGGGCAATGAAGGTAGAAAACCCGTACACAATAACGGTAATTCTTTCAATATTTACCGAGTAATATGTATGTATGTATGTCACACTAGAGTAATATGTATGTATGTCACACTAGAGTAGTATGTATGTTTGTCACACTAGAGTAGTATGTATGTTTGTCACACTAGAGTAGTATGTATGTTTGTCACAGTAGAGTAGTATGTATGTATATCACACTAGAGTAATATGTATGTCACACTAGAGAAATATGTATGTCACACTAGAGTAATATGTATGTATGTATGTAAGGTAAGTGGAGGGAGAGGGAGACATATTACAGTTATATATATTTGTCTTGTTTAATAAACCAATTTAAGTTTAATTTCTTTGCATAATTTTCCGTAAGGACATTATCTTAGCCTTGTTAAATGATTTAACAAAACCTGCATAATTAAATAACAAGATACAATGCTTTACAAATCAGGGAAATGTCAATAACTGTGGATAGAAACACTATACAAGTACGTACAGGAGTTCAAAGCGCGCGCCAAAGGGCATTCCAAGATGGCCGCCGAGCAGGCTGGCTGGCGACACTCCTCCCCTATCTCATAACACAGGGACGTGCGCTCTATGTGTATAGCTCTATGGCAACAGCCCCTCTGGCATGTCGCCACCGGAAGTGGGTTGGCGGTCATGATAGGTTGCCCTTCCCCTCAACCCGCCAGATTTGGCTCAGCTAATGCCAGGGTAAAATATTATTTCATTTATTCGGTCTTTTATTGATGATATGGTATATTAACTACATTATAGTGACTCACAATATATGAATAAGTATTTCTTTAACCGATATATCAGTGAATGGCTGATTAAATATAAATACATTTCGGTTAAAAGGTGAAATGAGTTAGGTAAACAAAACTATTGTTGGCACTCTTCCACAGTCGCCTTCTATATACAACGTACAGTCGGCAAAAAAAGTTTCGTTACCATCCTTTTAACACTGTGATATAATGGTGGTAGGCCTGGCGTGACGCGAGTGTCTTATAATTATATATACCTCTGTCAAGGCGTCAACCCAATGTGCTCCTCAGTCCTCAGTGTCTATTGGGCAGGGGAGTAGGAATGATGTTCTTTACCCATTGCTACTTTTTCTGAGTATTTCACGGTTATTCTTGTTCTAAAATGCTCAGACGCATTTCCTTATGTTTAATAATGAATAGTTAAATAGTAAGAGTTCTTGAACATTCAAAATTTAATTTAAAATTAGTTAAACTTTTGATATAAAGAAACAGAATGTTATGTTGTGACTGCCACGGGCCGCGGCCCGCATATTATCGCCAGTGGGGCCTGTGTAAGGTAGGCTGTGTGTGGCCGTCACTCACAGTCTGCACACACTCAGCCAAGCACTTGCCACTTCCATGGATGGAACTAATTAGCGGTTTTATTTTATGGTCAAAACATTACATCGTAACACCCCTATTTTTATATGTATTGTTATTTAGAATATTTACGGGTATTAGGATAGGCTTTTAGTATAAGATTGTAGGGAGTAGCCAGGCTGAGATTATCACTGACGGATAATCTCGGTGGTGGGCTTCTAAAAATGTTAATATGAGGAAAAGTACAAATAATGTTTATAGTTAAAGGTTATAGATTAATAATAGAAATAATTATTATAGTTAGGTAAATAGGTGAAATAGAGGAATAATTGAAACTTAGGTAGATTGATAGGGATAGAGAAATACGTGGTGATTAAGAGGTGAATGTAAAATAATTAATTGAATACAGGGAATAATCTGCATTTATAATTATGATGTATAATAACGAAGCTAACATTCCTATGCTGTTACCTGCAATTTAATTGTAACTTACTTAGAAAATTAATTAGATTAGTTAGGGTCTAAAGTCAGGACAGTACATTTTCTTGTTGGCGGAACAATACATGCCTTGTATATGTATACTACAGTAATATAAAACTTTAAACAAGGAAGAAGGCAATGTGTTTGAGCACAATAATATGTGTAAATCATGGTATGTAACCATAGACACAAGTAAGGGTGGAACTGATAGAAAGGCCAGAAAATGAAATATGTTTGGTCACTACTTTGCTTAAAGGAGGGAGTGAAGGGGAGGAGAAGAGGCGGTACATCGCCTTGTATTTTCCTCATTCTGCTTTCGTCTGCTGGGGTGACAGGTAAGAGCTCAAGCTAGCTCTCATAATATATATTGTATTGTGGTGAATCAATTAGTCCAGTGATGGAATTTAAATAACTAAAGAATATTGTGTGTTCACATTCAGACATAGTAACTAATGTATGTTTTTTTTAGCTCATTCTGCTTTTGTCTGCTGGGGTGGCAGCCATTATTAGCATTCTCCCTTGGTCTACAGTGACCCACGTGGTACCTAAAAATTACGAACATTTGATGGCAATTCTATAGATTCATTATTGTAATATTGAGATTAGGATGTGATTTTTTTTATTTGTATTAGCTATATTTCGGCCTTGTGGTGAAAAATTTATTATTAGGAATTAATTGGGATATTGTGGGAGGGGGGACACTTCATGTAATATTTTTTTTTATATATGTACTTAGCTCTGTCACTAGCGAGACACGGAATTGTTCCTGTCCTAGTTGACAGAACGGAGTAGGAGATATTAACAAGGGAGGGGGGAAAAGAAATTATTCATGTATTATTATTATTGTATAAATATAAATGTACTCGTGTGATATTATAATTGGTTGAGTATTTCCGTCACCGATATTAACAAATAAGACTGTGATTCTATATAGATATTGGTTCTCAATTCACAACACTGATCGTACCCCCGTTAATATATTAGTCTGGGTTGCTTACTCACGTGCCTATATAAGCTAACGCTACGCTGCCCTTCCGGTGTGTGTTCACTTGATTCCTCTTGTCAACTAGGTCTGGTGGTGGCAGCATATACCTAGTACTGAGGAGGGACTGGACTTGTCCTGTTCCTCATCAGTCTCTTGTTTTTTTTTCCAGACCGTGTTGATCCAGCTATAGGATAGAGTAGTAGCATACACTGGTGGCTTTTTTTTTTTGTTAATGGCAGTGGGTTTTTGTTTTCCTCCCAGAGTAAAGAAAAAATAGTAATACTAAATTAAGGGACAAAAATCTCGCTTTTACAAGAGTAAGAATTTCATATATTTAATGTAAGTTTATTAAGCTGGCATAGCAGTGCATAAGAGCGACGAGCACCCATCCTATCTCGTTGAAAGCTACTAGGCTACTGAATACTGATGAGTGACGACATCCGAAGGCAGACCGAAGCCGATGCCTCCGCCGCCCGTACTGTCCAGCCAGGCAAAGACGATATCAGTCTCGGATGATAAGGCTTAGCAGCCAAGTAGGCAGAGTACCAACCCTACATCGACTACCCATGTTAAAATTAACGTAGGGGTGGTAACGAAACTTTTTTTGCCGACTGTACTTAATCTCTATTATGATAAGTATTTTATGTTCACATTGTTCAGTAGCAAGAAACTTGTAGCTTAAAGTAAGAATATTTTCACACATAAAATGATATTGTTTTCAGGGTGTCTCCTTGGAGAGAAAAATGCCGCAGTGCTCTGGGTGGAAATGCCACAACCGCTCAGATCACAGCAAAAGAGATGGCAAATCTTTTCACAGGTAAGTGTTTTAGAGTGATTTCTGATGGCAGAAAATGTAGACCAGATATATGGCTTTAGATACATGATATAAAGAACAGTGATATGATTTTAAAATTGGTTTCTTCACACCGAACAGGTTTCCTAAAGATCCCAAGATGAGGAGAAAATGGATACACTCTCTTCGTCTGGAGAATTTCACACCCACTGCTCACACAGTTGTGTGTGGGGATCATTTCGAAGATATTTGCCTCAACCGAACAGGACAAACAACTCGGCTACGAGAAGGAAGCATTCCATCAATATTTGATTTTCCAGCCCACTTACTAAAAGTAAGTTGATAATTTATAGTAATGACCTTAATTAACAAAGTTCAGAATTCTTATGTTACCCCTCTCTCGTTTTCTATCAAACACAAGTCTTCAAGGATGAAACGTCAGTCATCAGTGACGTCACCACCACAACAATAACATTAACGGAGTAGTGGGATGAATCACATTGGCTTGTTTATGGCCTTAGTACAATACCACAGCCTAAACACGGCCCCAACAAATTCCCAGAAGAATAAGACACTGGCTTGTTTAATGTCTAACTTTTATGCCTCTGTATAGGGCCGATTCCACAGTTGTTTGTTGTGATTTGCTCCTGTCGTAATAATATAACTGCTTGACAGTTTTGGCGAATGGGAATACTTATGAGTGCTTTGGGGAGGAATCTAACAAACGAAAATGACTGGAATCGGACCTGACGAGAAGTCATACTAGGGGACGAAAAGTTGGTAGTTCTGCATAAGAGGTCCACCCTGTGGTCCACCTAGATTTTGGTATTTATTGAAAGAAATACTGTTTTGTAGCAGTGTTGCCAGATCCGGCTAGGTCCCAGTATTTTGCCCGGGTCATTTCCTGTACTTTTCCACGGTTATTTCCCGGTAGTTTGCACAGGTTAGGTCCCGGTAGTCTGCTGTGGTCTAGGTTAGGTTAGGTAAGGTCAGGCTAATTTCAAAATGCCCCATTTGGAAATGGGGCATTTGTGGAGGAAATGCCATAGAAGAAAATAGGGCTAATATTGCGATTATCTGTGCCGGCTAGCAAGAGGTTAGGTTAGGGTGCGTTAGGTAGGGTTTGGTTACCTTTATCAATACTCAGTGGAATTATCTTGTGGAAATGTATTCTTTGTTAGGTATTTCAGTTTTAGGATACGACTTATTTCTGTAGCGGAGGGACGAACTTAGGTCGGGCGGACAATGTTACCAGATCTCCTTTCGAAATAACGAAAGGGCCTATATGCAGTTTTGTATATTACGCCTGACCCACCCAATCGGAATACTTTTAGCTACTATCCACAGAATCTAATTTATTTCTAAAGCTCTTGAAGGACACTAGGTTAGGTCCCGAAGGACATTAGATTAGGTCATGAAAGACATTAGGTTAGGTCCCGAAGGACATTAGGTTAGGTCCCGAAGGTAGCCACAGTCTAGGTTAGGTTAGGTTATTTCGTCTGGTGAATAAAAAATTAATTATCCCAATTTAATATTGTTGAATTTCTCACCCAATTGGGCTACTAATTGTACATTCTTCATACGATTTCCCAAGTGTGGACAAAATTAGCCTAAAACTTGGAAGTATCCCTGTATCTTGCAACACTGCATGCATAGGCGGGAAATCGGGAACCACATGGGAACCCGCTTGGAAAGCCGCCCTCCCGTTTCAGAGTAAATACATACAAATAATATTCATTCTTTATAGGTATATCGACAAAGAAAACAGTCTACAAAATAAAAAGGGAAAAGAAAGTGTGAAAATCGAGGACGCAAATAATCGCAATATTTACCGAAAATAGTCTTAGGATGGTCTAAATAAGTGGATAATGAAGGTAGAAAAACCGTACACAATAACGGTAATTCTTTCAATATTTACCTAGATTTTTCCTACATTTTCATGCATATTATTACTTGTTCTATTGATTGTTGCCCATAATATTGTGGACCTAACTTAGGCAGACTACCAGGACTGTCCAATGTTTACAATGGAAGGAAAACACTGGACTTAGGCTCTGGAGAGCTGAAATTTTCTGTATGCGATTATACAAAAAATAAGTGCAATCTCATCTCACATGAATATATTACTGTACATTGTCCCTTGTGAAATATAAACAAATTGTAAATATTTGCCACGTGGACCTCTTATGCAGTTATACCAAAAAGTTTATTACCAATGCGAGTGCATTGAAATATAATAAATAAATAATTAATAATTTATTTATAGAATGCAATGAAAATTGGTATGCACAATCCTGGTCACCCATAGAACTTACACAACAAATTTGAGACCCCTAGCTCAATTATTTAATTTTTTGATTCTGTAAATGTACTGGCAACCTTAAAATCAATTAATTTATAAGCCTATGCCTATGAATGCAATAATGTAAAGTGCTGCTGAGTTAGTTATATACGTTGTGTAGGTGTCCTTGCTGTTCTAACTTATCTCTGTGAAGTTCTTAATTCTGAATTAAATTTCAAATTTTACTTACGGTATTACATTGATTTATAGTTGTTGACATATTGACTTATTGTACTGTAGTTGTGTAAATTCTAGACAACATTTTTTACAGCTAGAGCCATAAAACCATCCAAGGTAAGACCATGCACATAGGCCTAATGTAGTTTAAATCTGACTTGACCCACTGATGTACTGTACGCACAGAGCTATACACATAGCTCTGTGTATAGCTCTGTGACTGTACGTGATGTGAGTGAGCGTCATGTCTCTTATCATTCAGTTGTATATATTTTTATTCTTATTAATAAAAATTTCTTTATATCTATTTGATGTCATTGATCACACTCCTGGATTCATCCCCTTGCCCCTTTCATTTTAATATGAGTGACGTTTTGATTAATGTTTTCATGCATATTTTTCAGAAAATCAAGCCCCGCAAACCACCAACACAGAGATCTTGCCCTGCTTCTACAAGCATCATAGATGCACTACAGCCAGATGCAGACAAGGAATATGACATCACGGTGGACCATAATTATGTTTCAACCCCTTGCTCTGTGACTGTACGTGATGTGAGTGAGCGCCATGTCTCTTACCATTCAGTAGTATATATTTTGATTCTTAATAAAAATTTCCTTATCTATTTGATGTCATTGATCACACTCCTGGATTCATTCCCTTGCCCCTTTCATTTTAATATGTGTGACGTTTTGATTAATGTTTTCGTGCATATTTTTCAGAAAATCAAGCCCTGCAAACCACCACCACAGAGATCTTGCCCTGCTTCTACAAGTGTCATAGATGCACTACAGCCAGATGCAGACAAGGAATATGAAGTCACTATCACCACAAAGGAACCAACATGCAACTTGGCATTTAACAAAGCAAGTAATATTGTAATATTGGACCATAATTATGTTTCAAGCCCTTGCCAGCTAAAGAGAAAACTTGACTTGTTGATAGATGAGATGAAAGCCACTAAAAGGAAACTTAGAACTGTTCAGCGAAGAGCACAGCGCCAAAAGAAAAAAAATGTTTCATTGATGGATATTGTGAAGAATCTTCAAGAAACAAAATTGATCTCTGACTCATGTTCAAATGTATTACAGTACTCCTTCTCAGGTGTTTCCCATGAAGTTTTACATAGAATCTTGAATGAAGAAAAGTCACATAATGAAGCATACCATCCACTTCTAAAATCATTTGCACTCACTCTTCAGTTTTATTCATCAGAAGCATATGATTATGTGAGAGATAAATTTGGCCTGCGCCTTCCTCATCCAAGTACCCTAAGGAAATGGTGTGCAGGAATAGATGGGACCTAACTTAGGCAGACTACCAGGACTGTCCAATGTTTACAATGGAAGGAAAACACTGGACTTAGGCTCTGGAGAGCTGAAATTTTCTATATGCGATTATACAAAAAATAAGTGCAATCTCATCTTAAATTCATTACCCTACACATGAACATATTACTGTTCATTGTCCCTTGTGAAATATAAACAAATTGTAAATATTTGCCACGTGGACCTCTTATGCAGTTATACCAAAAAGTTTATTACCAATGCGAGTGCATTGAAATATAATAAATAAATAATTAATAATTTATTTATAGAATGCAATGAAAATTGGTATGCACAATCCTGGTCACCCATAGAACTTACACAACAAATTTGAGACCCCTAGCTCAATTATTTAATTTTTTGATTCTGTAAATGTACTGGCAACCTTAAAATCAATTAATGCAATAATGTAAAGTGCTGCTGAGTTAGTTATATACGTTGTGTAGGTGTCCTTGCTGTTCTAACTTATCTCTGTGAAGTTCTTAATTCTGAATTAAATTTCAAATTTTACTTACGGTATTACATTGATTTATAGTTGTTGACATATTGACTTATTGTACTGTAGTTGTGTAAATTCTAGACAACATTTTTTACAGCTAGAGCCATAAAACCATCCAAGGTAAGACCATGCACATAGGCCTAATGTAGTTTAAATCTGACTTGACCCACTGATGTACTGTACGCACAGAGCTATACACATAGCTCTGTGTATAGCTCTGTGACTGTACGTGATGTGAGTGAGCGTCATGTCTCTTACCATTCAGTTGTATATATTTTTATTCTTATTAATGAAAATTTCTTTATATCTATTTGATGTCATTGATCACACTCCTGGATTCATCCCCTTGCCCCTTTCATTTTAATATGAGTGACGTTTTGATTAATGTTTTCGTGCATATTTTTCAGAAAATCAAGCCCTGCAAACCACCACCACAGAGATCTTGCCCTGCTTCTACAAGTGTCATAGATGCACTACAGCCAGATGCAGACAAGGAATATGAAGTCACTATCACCACAAAGGAACCAACATGCAACTTGGCATTTAACAAAGCAAGTAATATTGTAATATTGGACCATAATTATGTTTCAAGCCCTTGCCAGCTAAAGAGAAAACTTGACTTGTTGATAGATGAGATGAAAGCCACTAAAAGGAAACTTAGAACTGTTCAGCGAAGAGCACAGCGCCAAAAGAAAAAAAATGTTTCATTGATGGATATTGTGAAGAATCTTCAAGAAACAAAATTGATCTCTGACTCATGTTCAAATGTATTACAGTACTCCTTCTCAGGTGTTTCCCATGAAGTTTTACATAGAATCTTGAATGAAGAAAAGTCACATAATGAAGCATACCATCCACTTCTAAAATCATTTGCACTCACTCTTCAGTTTTATTCATCAGAAGCATATGATTATGTGAGAGATAAATTTGGCCTGCGCCTTCCTCATCCAAGTACCCTAAGGAAATGGTGTGCAGGAATAGATGGGACTGCAGGCTTTACAAATGAAGCCTTTTCATCTTTACATAGCAAAGTCACTGAAGCAAAACTGAAAGGCAGAGAAGTTTTGTGTGCATTGACTCTAGATGAAATGTCAATAAAGAAATATGTGGAAAGGAATGGAGAGAAAATGGTTGGCTATGTCGATGTGGGTACCGGCATAACTGATGATTCTTCTCCCATAGCTACCGATGTCTTAGTTTTCATGGTAGTGTGTATAAATGGATCCTGGAAAGTCCCTGTTGGCTACTTTTTAATTCACGTATTGTCTGCCTCTGAACGAGCAAACCTCATTCGACAGTGCATTCATATGCTAACAGATGTAGGAGTAAAGACAGTTTCCCTGACATGTGATGGACCATCTAGTCACTTGGCTATGTTAAAAGAACTAGGAGCATCTATGGATCCAGAAAATTTAGACCCAAGTTTTCCACATCCATCATTACCTGCAGAAAGAGTTTATGTGCTGTTAGATGTCTGTCACATGCTGAAGCTCTTGTGCAACACCTTTGCCAGTTGTGGATGTTTGAGAGATGCTTCAGGAAATGAGATCGAGTGGAAGTACATTCAAGCTCTACATCAACTTCAGAAAGAAGAGGGTCTCCATCTTGGCAACAAAATTAAAGTAAATCTGGCTGCCCAAACACTGAGTTGTAGTGTCGCTGATGCACTACTTTTCTGTAGAGAATCCTTACATCTCCCACAATTCAAGGACTGTCAAGGAACAATACATTTTTTGAAAACAGCTGACAAATTATTTGATGTACTTAATTCTAGAAATAAATTTGCAAGAGGAATGAAAGCAGCACTCCAACATGACAGAGAAGATGAGTTTATGCCATTCTTGTCGTATTCATATGATTATTTTAAATCTATCACAAACTCGGAAGGTAAACTAATGTTCAAGACTAATAGAAAGACACCTTTCATAGGATTCTTGGGAGCAATTAAGAGTACAATGGCACTTTACAAGCAGTACGTTGGACAAGACAAGCCACTGCAGTATCTGCTAACATACAAGCTGTCACAAGATCACTTAGAACTGTTTTTTTGTGCCATTCGTGCATCTGGAGGCTTTCGCAACAACCCTACAGCCTTACAGTTCATGTCTGCTTACAAGAGACTCCTTCTGCGACATGAAATAAAGTCAGGAACTGGGAATGTGTCGGCACAAGATGTAACGAAAGTCCTAACATCAGCTACAACAAGCAGCATCTTGAAGAGAGCTGTAGAAGATAAAACAGAGGACATTATGGTTGCAAGACAATATGATTTGATTCATCGCTCTCCTGCACAAAAAGATCATGATTATGCAGACTGCCCAAACTTCTCAAATCTGTCAAATTATAAAGAGGCTGCAGTAGGTTACATTGCTGGATACGTGGTGAAAATGGTAAAGAGAAACTTAGCATGTCCAGAATGTTTGTCAGCACTACTGTCTAGTCCCAGCCATACAGAAACTTCAGCACTACTGCCTAGTCCCAGCCTGGCCAGCCATACAGAAACTAAGTGCATTGATGAAAGTTTTTCATTAATACATACAAAAGATAGAGGTGGTTTGATAAAGCCATCCAATGATGTTGTGAATATTTGTAGATCAGCTGAGAAAATCTTTCAGAGAATGTTGAAATGCAATGAGAACCAGCTCTATTGTATCCCCAGATTTCCATCAGTAGTTGCATACTCTGTTTTGAAAGAACTTGGCATCACTGCCTTTCGAGGACTTGAATCCCATATGTTTGAGTGTGAACCTGATAACAATCACTTTTTTTCATTAATTAAAGCAGTGGCATTTGCTTATTGTGAAGTACGCATGCATCATCTTACCAAGTAAGAAAGTGCTAAAATCAAAGGTCATTATGTTAGAAAAACACTGTCTAAGCTGGTATTATTTAAGAACCAGTAATTTGTTTGTGTGTGTGGGCCAGATTCAAGAACATTTTTATTTTTTACCATATGAATCCTAATATTCTATTGGCTTTGTTGTGGACATATGTACATTGCTGTCTGGGTTTTAAGTCACTACTAACCATAACTCCCAGATCCTTTTCACAAATTGAGTGACCTATATCTGCATTATCTAGTTTGTATATTGACCTGTATATATTTCCTATGTTTATAACTTTACATTTATTTACGTTATATTTCATCTGCCATTTGTTGGACCATTCATGTAAAATATCTAGATCATTTTGCAGGGCACGTGAATCCTCTGGCCCTGTTGTGTGTGAGGAAGGTAAGTGGACTGAGAGGGAGACACATGACAGTTATATTTGTCTTGTTTAATAAACCAGTTTAGTTTAATTTCTTTGCATAATTTTCCCTATGGACATTATCTCAGCCTTGTTAATTGATTTAACAAAACCTGCATAATTAGATAACAAGATACAATGCTTTACAAATCAGGGAAATGTCAATAACTGGATTGAAACACTATACAAGTATGCACGGGAGTTCAAAGCGCGCGCAAAAGAGCATTCCAAGATGGCCGCCGAGCAGCCTGGCTGGCGACACCCCTATCTCATAACACGGACGCGCGATCTGTGTTTTAGCCCAACAAAAATATCGCCCAAACAATTTCATTTTTTTTTTTTTTTCTTACAATACAGTAGGCCTCTCGAGATAAGATGAATAAATCTATCACATATATCCTTTTCAGACAGGGTCAGTAATAATTTTGTTAACATACTGTATATTAATTCAATTAGTGTAAAATGAAGTAAAAATATCAGCAGCTACACTCACTAATGAAGACTGTAAGAATTATCGAGTATCAACAACCTATTCTCATTCCAAACACAAGGAAATGAGAGAGAGAGAGAGAGAGAGAACTATTTTACGCCAAAGTAGTGATAATAATATTTCTATCTTGGTAGCCCTGTGTGGGCCATGCCGTGCAGGTGCTAGTGTTCACTTTCATTTTGCTAACCTTATTTCAAATTCTATATAAATTTTGTCTTTATTGTTAACATGAAGGTTATATAAAACTGACTATCGTTCATTTGCTAAAACATAACTCTCACATTCATGCGTAGGTATTTCATATACCAAATTTGCTTTACAATTAGCAATTTTAGTTGCTATATGATAAAATGTCATAATATGATGCTTTTATGATCATGCGTATGCATATATAAAATAACAATAAAGGATGTATATTCCTAATATGCTTCACTGGTTAACATCAGTGGTTAGCATCCAATGTTACATAGAAATAACGATAAATTACAGCATGTTGGTAAATCATTATAAAAAAAAAAAACATTACAAATTACTA
This sequence comes from Petrolisthes cinctipes, assembly GCA_033782935.1. Classification (NCBI taxonomy): domain Eukaryota; kingdom Metazoa; phylum Arthropoda; class Malacostraca; order Decapoda; family Porcellanidae; genus Petrolisthes; species Petrolisthes cinctipes. The sequence goes on along the minus strand of JAWQEG010006770.1, from coordinate 80,280 downwards.
AAATCCTATACCTCAATTTGCATAAATCTAATTTTAATTTTATTTCTATATATATGATTCAATGATAATAATTAAATTATTTTGTCAACATTATCTATATTATACAGTTTCTTTGTTAATGTGGATGGTTGTGTTGGTAGACGCTGATTATTGTTCGTATCATCTCTTGTGATTTGGCTTCCTCTATTCCGGGAATTAATCATACTTTTCTGTTTTTAATTTGTAATTTGAGCTTTCAAAGATAAATTAATACGTATATGTTTTAAGACGCACATTATTTAATCAATGTGGCTTAGAAAAAGATTATATTATTGAATGTATTAATGTATTGTAAGTCAGTCTAGTCGTGGGTTGAGACCACAGAGCTATAAACATAGAGCGCTTAACCCCTTCCCCCCTGGCGTGTCACCACAGGAAGTGGGTTGGCGCCTTGGCGGCCATGACAGATAGCCCTTAGCCCCTTCCCCTCAACCCGCCAGCCTGCTGGTAGCTTATGCCAGGGTAAGATATTATTTCATTTATTCGGTCTTTTATTGATGATATGGTATATTAACTACATTATAGTGACTCACAATATATGAATAAGTATTTCTTTAACCGATATATCAGTGAATGGCTGATTAAATATAAATACATTTCGGTTAATAGGTGAAATGAGTTAGATAAACAAAACTATCGTTGGCACTCATCCACAGTCACCTTCTTATAATATATATATACAACGTACTTAATCTCTATTATGATCAGTATTTTATGTTCACATTGTTCAGTAGCAAGAAACTTGGGTATGTATTGAAAGAATTACCGTTTTGCAGCAGTGTTGCCAGATCCGACTGGGTCCCAGTATTTTACCCCTGTCATTTATTGTACTTTATCACGATTATTTCCCGGTAGTTTGCCCAGGTTAGGTCCCGGTAGTCTGATGCGGTCTAGGTTTGGTTAGGTCAGGTCAGGCTAATTTCAAAATGCCCCATTTGAATATGTCCTATCATGGAAATGGGACATTTGCGGAGGAAATGCCATAGAAGAAAATAGTCTTAGAATGGTCTAAATAAGTGGGTAATGAAAGTAGAAAAAACGTACGCAATAACGGTAATTCTTTCAATATTTACCGAAACGGTTTCTTGTAGTTTAAAGTAAGAATATTTTCACACATAAAATGATAATTGTTTTCAGGGTGTCTCCTTGGAGAGAAAAATGCCGCAGTGCTCTGGGTGGAAATGCCACAACCGCACAGATAACTACAAAAGAGACGGTAAATCTTTTCACAAGTAAGTGTTTTAGAGTGATTTCAAAGACTTATATATATGGCAGAAAATGTAGACCAGATATATGGCTTTAGATACATGATATAAAGAACAGTGATATGATTTTAAAATTAAAGAAATTGTATTGACTCTTTTGGTTTCTTCACACCGAACAGGTTTCCTAAAGATCCCAAGATGAGGAGAAAATGGATACACTCTCTTCGTCTGGAGAATTTCACACCCACTGCTCACACAGTTGTGTGTGGGGATCATTTCGAAGATATTTGCCTCAACCGAACAGGACAAACAACTCGGCTACGAGAAGGAAGCATTCCATCAATATTTGATTTTCCAGCCCACTTACTAAAAGTAAGTTGATAATTTATAGTAATGACCTTAATTAACAAAGTTCAGAATTCTTATGTTACCCCTCTCTCGTTTTCTATCAAACACAAGTCTTCAAGGATGAAACGTCAGTCATCAGTGACGTCACCACCACAACAATAACATTAACGGAGTAGTGGGATGAATCAAGGATGAGAGACAGTAAGGATAGTTCAGTGAAACGTCATCAATTCAGCCGTGACGTCACGCGCTCCGTGACGTCAAAGTGATGACGCTCACTGGAGACCCTGCTGGAGACCCTCGCATGCAGGAATCTCGTTCAAACTTAAATAATCTCTCCTTATTCTCGGTTTTAATACATGATTTATACATCATACGTGTGTGGTGTTCTCTAAAAGAGTTAATCGATAGTTGTGGATATAGTTTTCATGAATAGTAGACTAGTGTATGCTATATTGAAGGCTATAGCACTGCATTTACAAGCTGATAGAGGCTCGCTCACGCCGATTCTAGCTAGCAAAACCCCGTGATATTAATTTATTATGATTAAATATAGATGAGTCACAACCAGAAAATTGGGATTATTGACTGAAATTCCTAGAGATTCGTTAATATTTCTTTATGTTGTATTACATGCATATCTTGTCTCTCACCCATCTTTCTCCCCACATTAACTCTAACTTCACCCACAATTTCGCTTCTTTTTGTACATGATTTACTTTCAAATGTGACCTTTCATTACTTGCAAGAAAAAGAACGTTTCTTTACAGGCCCTTCTGTAGTTTTGTATATCCAGTAGTCTGTGCAGTCATTTTGCTATTCCGAGAAGTTTGTTAATTTTTTCTGTTTACTCTTAATTACTATTTACTTTGCCAGTGTGCAATACATTTTTGTGTTTGAGTTATCTTGGCATAATAATGTACTTCCTTTAACTACTTTAGTTCTGGAAACTGAAGATATTAAACACGTTATTATTAAATTTGGTTATAGTGAGAGAAGACCAAATTGGCAGTACAAGCTTGGAAATAAAATATTAAATAAAGCAGAGAAAGAAAGAGATTTAGGGGTAACGATAAATAAGAAATTGACACCAGATGATCATATAAATGAAAAAGTGAGAAACATGTATACATTGTTAGCAAACTTGAGTGGCCTTCACTTAAATAGATGAAGAAATGGTCAAGAAAATAATTACATCCTTTATAAGGCCTACCTTGGAATATGCTGCATAGTATGGAATAGTAAGGATATAGAAAACTTGTGTCAACAGGGAATACCTACAATTAGAGGTCACAGTAAGAAATTAATTAAAAGAGGAAACAAAGATGTACAGAAATACAAATAGGTAAGAACATAAAAGTAGACACGAGTAATTTATTTCCTTGAACTCTAAAGTACAGTATTAAATACAGAGGCGAGTGAAAAAAAGTGAGCAAATCTGAATGAATCAAAAGTCTGTAACCTCTCACCCATAGTGTAAAAAGTCAGCATGGAACAGTTCTTCCTACAAAAATACAGCTACTATAATAAACTGTACACTTTAAAGCTGTTGTACAAGCCAGGAACTATGATTATCAAGTATGACATTCAACCATGTACTGAGTGCTACAGAAATTATTTATATGCTGCATCTTACCCTCTCATGCTCATTTGCATCTAACTATTCTTCCCTTGCAATGATAACTCTGAAGTTTTTAAAAATTCAAGCACATAAAGTGTTCATACAACTGGAATATGATTTAGTACCACAATCCAACAATACTTAAACTAGTACAGTACCAGGCCTCAGAAGACATTTACTACATAGATGGTATAAGGAAACAGACTAATAAAGGGGGAACTAGCACATAGAACAAAACAGAAGCATAACAAGGCTGTGAGGATACATATAGTCATAGATGGTGGGATAATAGGTTTATTGGCATAAGTTTATTTTGCTTTTTCAAGGTTGTACTCCGATACCAAATTTTTGTACTCTGTATTTTCCTTAAGCAGAATATCATTGTCTAAGGATTGTTTTAACAATTTCTTTTTGATGTCACCATTTTCTCCAACAAGCTCCATTAATCTTTGTTCTAAACTTCCTTCCTTTGCTCGTAATTCCTCTAAATTTAGTTCTAACTGTCTTTTAAATTTTGTTACTTTCTCCAATTTTAGAGACACCTCAGACAGCTGCTGTTGTAAGGCATACACATTATTATTCCCAGAATGTAGGAAACCACAACAGGACCAACAAACTGCCAGATTATGTCCACCTGATGAAGCAGAGCTACCTTCTTTAGTTGTTTCTAACTCTTGGTGTTAATAGAGTCTCTCCAACAGCAGAGGTTTGGGGAGGAGCTTCATAAGAGTCAGGTGCCAATTCTGTAAAGTGAAAGGTTACTTAACACAAAGGCCTAGAGAAAAAGCATCCTGGAAAGCTATCCTTAGTGACTATTTCTTGACAAATACAGTACAGTATACTTTATAATATACACTACTATAATGTTAACTTACCCTTCCCAATACCAGGTGGGATGGAGAAAGTAATGAGAGGTGTAGCATGAGTAAGAAGGCAATTGGGACTGCAGCATGAGTAAGAAGGCAATTGGGATTGTGTGTGAGATAGTTGGGGAGGTGAAATGTAATACATTGAGGTGGGATGGGCATGTATGGCAAATACATACAGTACTACTCCAAGTCTTAAACTTATTTCTCAGTGACTAGTCCTTAGTCTATCACTACTGTCTACAGTACTGTACTGTACTTTAGAATTTCTAACAAGTTTGTAGGACAAGATCAACCTATTCTACACCCCAATGTACTTGTGTAAGTGCTCCCAAATACTGTACTACCCTTGATAATTTTCTCTAATGTTGTCGACTGATTTAAGTATCAACCAAATAACATTACTAGATAAGCTTGGTGTTAGGAAATTAACTACATTTTCTAGTTGTTATGAACCCTTGATGTCACAGTGTTCACCGTTTATGATCATCACGCCAGTGTGATTTCACCACCATCACAGTGGTGTATAAGAATTCATCAGGCCAACTGTACATGCTAGAGTTGTTATGCCATAAAACTAAAACCCCTGAGCCACCTATCCCAATATCTTAAGCAAAGGTTTCTAAGATTTCAAAACATCTTGGCGAAGGTGGTGAGTTGGGAAGGAAGTCAGCATGAAGGCTTGCTCGGAGGAATCCGAAGTGACAATGCCGCAATCTGGGCAATGTAAAATACTCCATCAAGAAATATCATAGATAAATATATGTATATAAATAATTATACATATAATTTATGACAGATCAGTATAATTCATGATTCTAGAGTTAGATTAAATGCAATTCAAATAACTAGTAAATTAAAAATATGACACAATTAGAGTAGAATTTATAAATGAAGAAAGATAATAATGAATCAGCATTTCTCTTACCCGAACAATAAAGTTCAGGTTGTTGAGTTCCTCCAGCAACAGCAGTTTCAATAGGGGCTGAATCTTCTTATGATGTGTCTGTTGAGTGAAAGAGAACTTGTCTTGAATAGGATACAGAAAATATTCACTGTACTGTATATATATTTTCAACTAAAGGAATATATAATAGACCCTATATACCATATGTAACTCATTGATAACTAGTAAATTAAAAATATGACACAATTAGAGTAGAATTATAAATGAAGAAAGATAATAATGAATCAGCATTTCTCTTACCGGAACAATAAAGTTCAGGTTGTTGAGTTCCTCCAGCAACCGCAGTTTCAATAGGGGCTGAATCTTCTTATGATGTGTCTGTTGAGTGAAAGAGAACTTGTCTTGAAGAGAATACAGAAAACATTCACTGTACTGTATATCCATTTTGGTAAATTTACTGTTTTGGACAGAATAGGATTCTTTGGACAATAATATATTTTACTAGTGTTTTTTTTATGTGTTTTCAACAATTTTTAAATTCATTTCCGTCGCAATTTTCTTTTTTTTTTTCTTTTTTTAGCCAAACCTAATCTGGACCGCAGCACACTACCAGGACCTAACTGGGGCAGACTACCGGGACCTAACCAGGGCAGACTACCGGGACCTTACCGGGGCAGACTACCGGGATTAGATTTCAAGTGTAAACTGTGCTCTACATCCATCCATGTCGGCTATTTCTATTTTCCCAGTAATCTGCCCTGGTTAGATCCCGGTAGCCTGCCCTGGTTAGGTCCCGGTAGTCTGCCCCGGTTAGGTCCCGGTAGTGTGCCGCGGTCCAGATTAGGTTAGGTCAGGTTAGGTTTGGCTATAAAAAAAAAAAAAAAAAAAAAAAAAAAAAAAAAAAATGCGACGGAAATGAATATCAAAATCGTTGAAAACACATAAAAAAACACTAGTAAAATATATCATTGTCCAAAGAATCCTATTCTGTCCGAAACAGTAAATTTACCTATATTTTCAACTAAAGGAATATATAATAATTATACCCTATATACCATAGGTAACTCACTGATGTCTGTTGAGTGAAAGAGAACTTGTCTTGCAGAGAATACAGAAAATATTCACTGTACTGTATATATATTTTCAACTAAAGGAATATATAATATACCCTATATACCATATGTAACTCACTGATTGAGATGTTATATTTCAGCAAGACAGTAAAAATTTTAATAAAAATCAATTTTAAAAAGTCATAAAATTCTTCCTACCAGAAACACTGAGCAAATCTTGCAAAAGCTGGCACCTCTGTTTTTCCTCAGCTCTGCGCCCACGGTGTTTTGCACTTTCTGCAAAAAGGAAAATAATTAAATCAGACAATCTGGTGGTGCAATTTATTTGTATGATCAAGATGGAAAACCTTTTTGCTCTTTTGGTATGGTTATGTTTCCACCCTCCCTACCAAACTAGTCATTTATAAAAACTGAAAATATTAAGAAATGGTCCCAATCTACCTGCCACCTAACGTTAGTATAAACCAACCCTACACAATGTACAATAAAACCAAATAACCTATAAAACTTTCATAAAATTGGCCTATCTTACCTGGTTGGTTGTCTTGTTACATTTCAATTGTATGGCTCATATAAACCTTACTTTCAATAAAAATTAGGGGCAGCCCATATCTATGCACAAGACTTATTTTAACCTGTTAACAAGCACCATCAAGAAATATTTGTCAGCTCCTAATTGCAAATGAAAGATGATATTTAGTAAGTTTAGCACAATAAGTTTTATACCGAAAGTATTTTGGCAGTAACAGATAAGAGTCCATATTGCCTACCTGAATCATCCTCCTGTTTTGGGAGAAATAGCGAAGGTACAGCATCAGCCTTCAGTGATCTTGTTGCCTGTGGAGACTTGTTCAGGAGCTTCCTCTTGATGCCGTAATTCTGTTTGTAATCTGCTGCCTTAAAATGACTGGAGCAAACTCTGACAGTCTCTGGGTTTAGTTTATCTGCCCGATAGCATGAATTATTCCACTGTTTTAACACTGATTTTGTCCTTGGAAATCGATAAAAATAGCAATTTTCTTGTTTCTTGCTCCTGTTATTGCTATTGCACCCGTAAACAGCACACCTTGTCATTGTTCTTATAGAGAAAAAAGCTGGAGTCACTGAGATACAAGCAAAGCCAAGGCAAAACTCCTCTGTGCGTCCGTGTTTGGGTCTCCAGTGACGTCACGGCTGTATGGCGCGGTGCATTGTGGGTAAAACAAGTGCTCAGTGAACTATCCTTACTGTCTCTCATCCTTGGGATGAATCACATTGGCTTGTTTATGGCCTTAGTACAATACCACAGCCTAAACACGGCCCCAACAAATTCCCAGAAGAATAAGACACTGGCTTGTTTAATGTCTAACTTTTATGCCTCTGTATAGGGCCGATTCCACAGTTGTTTGTTGTGATTTGCTCCTGTCGTAATAATATAACTGCTTGACAGTTTTGGTGAATGGGAATACTTATGAGTGCTTTGGGGAGGAATCTAACAAACGAAAATGACTGGAATCGGACCTGACGAGAAGTCATACTAGAGGACGAAAAGTTGGTAATTCTGCATAAGAGGTCCACAATGTGGTCCACCTAGATTTTGGTATTTATTGAATGAATTACCGTTTTGTAGCAGTGTTGCCAGAACCGGCTAGGTCCCAGTACTTTGGCCCGGTCATTTCCTGTACTTTTCCACGGTTATTTCCCGGTAGTTTGCCCAGGTTAGGTCCCGGTAGTCTGCCCAGGTAAGGTCCCTGTAGTCTGATGCGGTCTAGGTTAGGTTAGGTCAGGTCAGGTAAGGTCAGGCTAATTTCAAAATGCCCCATTTGAATATGCCCTATCTTGGAAATGGGGCATTTGCGGAGAAAATGCCATAGAAGAAAATAGTCTTAGAAAGGTCTAAATAAGTGGGTAATGAAGGTAGAAAAACCGTACCCAATAACGGTAATTCATTCAATATTTACCGAAAATAGGGCTAATATTGCGATTATCTATGCCGGTGAGCAACAGGTTAGGTTAGGTAGAGTTTGGTTACCTTTATCAATACACAGTGGAATTATCTTGTGGAATTAAATTCATTACCCTACACATGAACATATTACTGTACATTGTCCCTTGTGAAATATAAACAAATTGTAAATATTTGCCACGTGGACCTCTTATGCAGTTATACCAAAAAGTTTATTACCAATGCGAGTGCATTGAAATATAATAAATAAATAATTAATAATTTATTTATAGAATGCAATGAAAATTGGTATGCACAATCCTGGTCACCCATAGAACTTACACAACAAATTTGAGACTCCTAGCTCAATTATTTAATTTTTTGATTCTGTAAATGTACTGGCAACCTTAAAATCAATTAATTTATAAGCCTATGCCTATGAATGCAATAATGTAAAGTGCTGCTGAGTTAGTTATATACGTTGTGTAGGTGTCCTTGCTGTTCTAACTTATCTCTGTGAAGTTCTTAATTCTGAATTAAATTTCAAATTTTACTTACGGTATTACATTGATTTATAGTTGTTGACATATTGACTTATTGTACTGTAGTTGTGTAAATTCTAGACAACATTTTTTACAGCTAGAGCCATAAAACCATCCAAGGTAAGACCATGCACATAGGCCTAATGTAGTTTAAATCTGACTTGACCCACTGATGTACTGTACGCACAGAGCTATACACATAGCTCTCTGTATAGCTCTGTGACTGTACGTGATGTGAGTGAGCGTCATGTCTCTTATCATTCAGTAGTATATATTTTGATTCTTATTAATAAAAATTTCCTTATATCTATTTGATGTCATTGATCACACTCCTGGATTCATCCCCTTGCCCCTTTCATTTTAATATGAGTGACGTTTTGATTAATGTTTTCATGCATATTTTTCAGAAAATCAAGCCCCGCAAACCACCAACACAGAGATCTTGCCCTGCTTCTACAAGCATCATAGATGCACTACAGCCAGATGCAGACAAGGAATATGACATCACGGTGGACCATAATTATGTTTCAACCCCTTGCTCTGTGACTGTACGTGATGTGAGTGAGCGCCATGTCTCTTACCATTCAGTAGTATATATTTTGATTCTTAATAAAAATTTCCTTATCTATTTGATGTCATTGATCACACTCCTGGATTCATTCCCTTGCCCCTTTCATTTTAATATGTGTGACGTTTTGATTAATGTTTTCGTGCATATTTTTCAGAAAATCAAGCCCTGCAAACCACCACCACAGAGATCTTGCCCTGCTTCTACAAGTGTCATAGATGCACTACAGCCAGATGCAGACAAGGAATATGAAGTCACTATCACCACAAAGGAACCAACATGCAACTTGGCATTTAACAAAGCAAGTAATATTGTAATATTGGACCATAATTATGTTTCAAGCCCTTGCCAGCTAAAGAGAAAACTTGACTTCTTGATAGATGAGATGAAAGCCACTAAAAGGAAACTTAGAACTGTTGAGCGAAGAGCACAGCGCCAAAAGAAAAAAAATGTTTCATTGATGGATATTGTGAAGAACCTTCAAGAAACAAAATTGATCTCTGTTCAAGGACTGTCAAGGAACAATAAATTTTTTGAAAACAGCTGACAAATTATTTGATGTACTTAATTCTAGAAATAAATTTGCAAGAGGAATGAAAGCAGCACTCCAACATGACAGAGAAGATGAGTTTATGCCATTCTTGTCGTATTCATATGATTATTTTAAATCTATCACAAACTCGGAAGGTAAACTAATGTTCAAGACTAATAGAAAGACACCTTTCATAGGATTCTTGGGAGCAATTAAGAGTACAATGGCACTTTACAAGCAGTACGTTGGACAAGACAAGCCACTGCAGTATCTGCTAACATACAAGCTGTCACAAGATCACTTAGAACTGTTTTTTTGTGCCATTCGTGCATCTGGAGGCTTTCGCAACAACCCTACAGCCTTACAGTTCATGTCTGCTTACAAGAGACTCCTTCTGCGACATGAAATAAAGTCAGGAACTGGGAATGTGTCGGCACAAGATGTAACGAAAGTCCTAACATCAGCTACAACAAGCAGCATCTTGAAGAGAGCTGTAGAAGATAAAACAGAGGACATTATGGTTGCAAGACAATATGATTTGATTCATCGCTCTCCTGCACAAAAAGATCATGATTATGCAGACTGCCCAAACTTCTCAAATCTGTCAAATTATAAAGAGGCTGCAGTAGGTTACATTGCTGGATACGTGGTGAAAATGGTAAAGAGAAACTTAGCATGTCCAGAATGTTTGTCAGCACTACTGTCTAGTCCCAGCCATACAGAAACTTCAGCACTACTGCCTAGTCCCAGCCTGGCCAGCCATACAGAAACTAAGTGCATTGATGAAAGTTTTTCATTAATACATACAAAAGATAGAGGTGGTTTGATAAAGCCATCCAATGATGTTGTGAATATTTGTAGATCAGCTGAGAAAATCTTTCAGAGAATGTTGAAATGCAATGAGAACCAGCTCTATTGTATCCCCAGATTTCCATCAGTAGTTGCATACTCTGTTTTGAAAGAACTTGGCATCACTGCCTTTCGAGGACTTGAATCCCATATGTTTGAGTGTGAACCTGATAACAATCACTTTTTTTCATTAATTAAAGCAGTGGCATTTGCTTATTGTGAAGTACGCATGCATCATCTTACCAAGTAAGAAAGTGCTAAAATCAAAGGTCATTATGTTAGAAAAACACTGTCTAAGCTGGTATTATTTAAGAACCAGTAATTTGTTTGTGTGTGTGGGCCAGATTCAAGAACATTTTTATTTTTTACCATATGAATCCTAATATTCTATTGGCTTTGTTGTGGACATATGTACATTGCTGTCTGGGTTTTAAGTCACTACTAACCATAACTCCCAGATCCTTTTCACAAATTGAGTGACCTATATCTGCATTATCTAGTTTGTATATTGACCTGTATATATTTCCTATGTTTATAACTTTACATTTATTTACGTTATATTTCATCTGCCATTTGTTGGACCATTCATGTAAAATATCTAGATCATTTTGCAGGGCACGTGAATCCTCTGGCCCTGTTGTGTGTGAGGAAGGTAAGTGGACTGAGAGGGAGACACATGACAGTTATATTTGTCTTGTTTAATAAACCAGTTTAGTTTAATTTCTTTGCATAATTTTCCCTATGGACATTATCTCAGCCTTGTTAATTGATTTAACAAAACCTGCATAATTAGATAACAAGATACAATGCTTTACAAATCAGGGAAATGTCAATAACTGGATTGAAACACTATACAAGTATGCACGGGAGTTCAAAGCGCGCGCAAAAGAGCATTCCAAGATGGCCGCCGAGCAGGCTGGCTGGCGACACTCCTCCCCTATCTCATAAAACAGGGACGCGCGATCTATGTGGTTTAGCCCAACATTATAAAAATATCGCCCAAACAATTTCATTTTTTTTTTTTTTTTTTTTTTCTTACAATACAGTAGGCCTCTCGAGATAAGATGAATAAATCTATCACATATATCCTTTTCAGACAGGGTCAGTAATAATTTTGTTAACATACTGTATATTAATTCAATTAGTGTAAAATGAAGTAAAAATATCAGCAGCTACACTCACTAATGAAGACTGTAAGAATTATCGAGTATCAACAACCTATTCTCATTCCAAACACAAGGAAATGAGAGAGAGAGAGAGAGAGAGAACTATTTTACGCCAAAGTAGTGATAATAATATTTCTATCTTGGTAGCCCTGTGTGGGCCATGCCGTGCAGGTGCTAGTGTTCACTTTCATTTTGCTAACCTTATTTCAAATTCTATATAAATTTTGTCTTTATTGTTAACATGAAGGTTATATAAAACTGACTATCGTTCATTTGCTAAAACATAACTCTCACATTCATGCGTAGGTATTTCATATACCAAATTTGCTTTACAATTAGCAATTTTAGTTGCTATATGATAAAATGTCATAATATGATGCTTTTATGATCATGCGTATGCATATATAAAATAACAATAAAGGATGTATATTCCTAATATGCTTCACTGGTTAACATCAGTGGTTAGCATCCAATGTTACATAGAAATAACGATAAATTACAGCATGTTGGTAAATCATTATAAAAAAAAAAAACATTACAAATTACTAAAATCCTATACCTCAATTTGCATAAATCTAATTTTAATTTTATTTCTATATATATGATTCAATGATAATAATTAAATTATTTTGTCAACATTATCTATATTATACAGTTTCTTTGTTAATGTGGATGGTTGTGTTGGTAGACGCTGATTATTGTTCGTATCATCTCTTGTGATTTGGCTTCCTCTATTCCGGGAATTAATCATACTTTTCTGTTTTTAATTTGTAATTTGAGCTTTCAAAGATAAATTAATACGTATATGTTTTAAGACGCACATTATTTAATCAATGTGGCTTAGAAAAAGATTATATTATTGAATGTATTAATGTATTGTAAGTCAGTCTAGTCGTGGGTTGAGACATGCAGATAGTTGTTGTGGAGGCGAGAACAGTGTTACCAGGTGCAAGAAAATTTCACTGTTTTAAGACATTTTAAAGTCCACACCGGAAATTTTATAAAGGTTGTTCAAGAGTAAGCAGGGAATTTTTTACCAGACGAAATACCAAAAAGACTGTCAACTTTCAAGAGTAAAACAAGGAATTATTGAGGTAAATAAGGGAAATTCTGATGTTGAAGTTAGGGAAATTTCGTCATGCAGACCTGGCAACACTAGTTGAGAGTGACGCACTGAGTGTTGTTACGCGCTACAAAACAACCTCTCTACGCTTTAATACAACCTTCTACAACACCAAACAACATGTGAGTAACGCTTAGGGTGATCCAGGGGAGGTGGAGGAAAGGTGAAATGAGGTGTGAGATGTGTGAAATGTGTGAAAAAGAAATGAATAATAGTAATGGTGCCGGGACATGATCACACACACACAACAACATGATGACCGTAATATTAGTCCAGGGTAAATATTCACTCAGGAAGCAAGTAATTAGGATAATATATGATTTTTTAAATTATGTCCTGGATTACTGATAGTGTATGTGTGTGTGAGAGAGAGATTTAGATTTGCTGTGTACACACAAGGATTTCGGTAAATATTGTAATAATTACCGTTATTGCGTACTGTTTTTCTACCTTCATCATCCACTAATTTAGACCATTCTAAGACTATTTTCTTCTATGGCATTTCCTCCTCAAATGCCCCATTTCCAAGATAGGGCATATTCAAATGGGGCATTTTGAAATTAGCCTGACCTTACCTGACCTAACCTAGACCACTGCAGACTACCGGGACCTAGCCGGATGTGGTAACACTGCGCCGCCCTAGCCAAGAACGCAGTACTTCTGTAATAATACCTAATTAATTAAAGATGTTAATATTTTGGGCTAATATTGGGATTATCTGTGTCAGTGAACTACTAGTTAGGTAAGGTTGGGTTTGGTTAACTTAGGGTTGAACTGAGGTAAAGCGGACAGTATTACCAGATCTCCTTGGCATAATTACGAAAGCGCCTACATGTAGTTGTGTTCATTACGCCTGACCTGACCAATGGGGATACTTTTAGCTACTATCCACAGGATCTATTATATTTTTAAAGGTCCCGAAGGTAGCCACAGTCTAGGTTAGGTCAGGTCAGATTATTTCATCTGGTGATCAAATAATTAATCATCCCAATTTAAAATTATTGAATTTTCCGTTCAGCTGGGCAACTTGTTAAACATTATTCATATGATTTCTCAAGTGTGGACTTAAAATTAACCTAAAACATGGAAGTATCCCTGTATCTGGCAACACTGCACTTGGAGGCGAGAACCCTCTAGGAAAGTCATGCTCCCATTTCAAAGTAAATACAAACGAGTAATATTCATGCTTTTTACGTACTACCACAAGATAAACTGGTCTCCAAAATTTAAAGGGTAAAGAAAAGGGCGATTTTGGTTCCCAGAAAGTGTGAAAATCGAGGACGCAGTTAATCACAATATATACCATAATTTGTGGTACGGTAACTAAATATTTGGATTAGCCAAACTTCAGGTAACCAGTATACTTTTCTGGTATATTTTCATTTGTTTTGAATTATTTTGACACTCGTGCCTTTAGGAAATGCATTATTTTGGAGATACCTCCCACCTATCCACCCACCGGGATTAATTATTGATTATATTATTAGTTATATTATTGTTTTGTTTTGCAGGGCAGAAGCTGAGAGTACCACTGAGGCTTCCTTATTTTCCACATCTAATGAACAGGTTGGTTATCATCATGGTAATATAGTAATGTCTTGTTTTGTACTATTGGTGTTATGGATGTGTATTGTACTTTTTGTAATAATTCATCTGTGTATAGTTGTTGTTGTTGAAGTTCCTCAAGCTATCTGACCAAGCAGCATTGTTATGAGTTATAATGCATTGTTATTGGTGTGTATTTTACTTTTTGATATTAAACTGTGTATAGTAATGCGTTGTTTTGTACTGTTGTTGTTATGGGTGTGTATTGTACTTTTTGTAATGAATGTGTGTACAATAAACCCTCTATATACATTGCACACACATAAACCCAGTGGTGGATAATGAGCGTTTGCTGTACATTCATTCATAGTAAACAATATAATTCACACCCACAACAATAACAGTACAAAAGGAGGAATTACTGTATTAAAATTTGTTTGACATTAAATTTACGAGAGGGTATGAGGGGTAAACAATTTAGGTGGTATAATTAAACTATTTATTTGGGGAAAAGTTTAATAATATGACCCTAAGGAGGAGAGAGACTTTGTGTTACCATGACAACAACAACTGGTGAACAGTACCATGTGGTAATGGTACTGTTCAAAACTCTTCAGTATAGCGTTAATTGCATGTTTCAAATATCATGCTCAAAAACGACTCATGTGAACATGTCCTTAGTCTTGTGTTAAGTAAAGATGAGTAAAGCGGTACTATTAAAATTTTATTCATATTTACAGGAGGGCAGGAAGGATATTCAGGACTAAGGCAATAGCAGTGTGGGAATTAATGGTATCCTAGTGTAGACGTGTCAGGGAATTGAATATTATTAAAATTTTGTTAAATGAAGAGGGAATTTATAAGAATTAGAAAATAATAAGTTAATGTTTACTTGTATTTATATTTACAGGAAAGTATAAAAGGTGTACAGGATGAAGGAGATAATAATAGTGTGGGAATTAATGGTAGTGTAGAAGACAACAGTGAAATAAACACAGCAATTAATGGTACACAGGAGAAGGAGGAGGAAGAGGAGGAGGAGAGACAACCCATAGAGAGAAAGGAACTAGAACAGGAGGAGAAGAAAGAGGAAGAGGAAGAGAAACAGCCAATGGAGAAAAAGGAATCAGAGGAGGAAGGATTGGGGGAGAAAATAGAAGAGGAGAAAAAGGAAGAGGAGAGACAACCCTTGGAGATCAAGAAACCAGAGGAGGAGGAGGAAAGAGAGGAAGAAAAGGAATCGACAGTAGAGGAAGATAAGGATAGTGGAGGGAAGATAAACAGTGAGGAACAAACCAAAGAGGATATAATTATTAGAGAGAAAGAAGCAGAAGAGAAAGAGAAGAAGATAGAAGAAATCCAAAAGACAGTAGAAGATGATGAAGATAAAGAGATGGAAAGAGAAGAAAGTAAAGAAGAAAAAGGGAAGGAAAGTGTAGGAAAAGAGATTGAAAACAAAGACAAGAAAGAGAGTGAAAACAAAGAAGGAAAAGAGAATGAAAGCAAAGAAGGAAAAGAGAATGAAAGCAAAGAAGGAAAAGAGAATGAAAGCAAAGAAGGAAAAGAGAATGAAAGAAAAGAAGGAAAAGAGAATGAAAGAAAAGAAGGAAAAGAGAATGAAAGCGATAATGACATCAAGGTGAAAGAAGAAGGAGAAGAAAAAACAGAAAAAGGAGAGACCAAAGACAAAGATGACATCAAGGAAACGGATAATATAAAAATTATGGATATAAATAAAGCTTCGGATGATAAAACAACAGAAGAAGAAAAGGAAGAGAAGGAGAAAGATAAAGCAGAGAACATAGAAACAAACGAAGTAAAACAAGAAAATGATGCAATGGAAACAAACGAAGCAACCGAAACACCAACAACACCAGCGATAAAGAAAGAAGAGGAGGGAGAGACAGCGATGAAGAAGGAAGGAGAAGCGGACCTTACCAACACTAAAAAGGGAATGAAGAAAAAGAGAGAATCATCAACACAAAACACAACACCAGTCACTAAAACACCACGTAAACCTGGCAAGGGTAAGTTGTTGTTGTTGTTCTCCCGGGACAGATGACCTTGAACACATGCAATGTAAATTATGTTATATATGTTATGTTAATGGAGACTCTTACTGATCAACTGGTGGGTTAAGTGATCAAAATTTGCTACTTCATTAATGCCTCAAACTTTGTTGAGTGAAATACTAAAGTTTTCTGGTAGAGGTATACTGTATTTGTGTGTGTGACTGAGTTGCCTTCATCTGGCCATGATTTCGGTTTACTCAGTGGTCAGTGCTTATGTATCATTTAGTGTACACTGTCAATCCACAATCTCTGGCCCACCTGAGATCTGGACAACAGCCCACCCAAACCATGATGAAGACACACGGACACACACACACACACACACACCGAACCAGTGGAGGAGGATTTGGGTGGGCTGTCGTCTAGAAGCCGCCTGCTTCCGATCTAAGGATTGGACTCAGGTGGGCTAGAGATTGTGGGTTACCAATGTATCTCAAGCTAAATTGTAGTACTGTACATACAAAAAGAATTATTACATGTACCCAAGTCTTTAACAAGTGAAAGTTTATTTTCATCTGCTTCACGTCTCTTTTCTGTGGTTGTTGGAGTACAGGCTGTGCAGTGACCAGTGAAGACCTCCCCGAAGGTTGGACCAGATCAGTCATACAGAGAGCCAGCGGCGCATCGGCTGGAAAGTTTGACGTTTATTATTTCAGGTCAGTATGTGTGTGTTGTTGTTGTAAGATGGAGTAGTGGGGTATTAAATCAATAGTAGTTTGTAGGGAATATTATATTATACTGTATGTATCTTGTTTTTCCAATACACACACACAGTCTAATGGGGAAGAAACTAAGATCAAGGAAGGAAGGAAGGAGGTTCAGATGTACTGTGACCATAATAATATTGAGGTGGAAAACTAGTGTAAATAACTATATTATAGATTCAGAGAGGTAATAATGTCAATATACTAATAATATTCTTCTTCTTTCTCTAATACACACACACAGTCCAATGGAAAAGAGGCTAAGATTGAGGAAGGAAGTTCAGATGTATTGCAACAAAAACAATATTGAGTGGAAAAATTAATATATATGCATACTATAGATTCATGATATTAACATTATTTTATTCTTCCTCTAACACACACAATCCAATGGGAAAGACGCTAAGATTGAGGTTGGAGGTTTAGATGTATTGTAACCAGAACAACATTGAGTGTAAACATAATAATATAGATTCATAATATTAACATTATTCTATTCTTCCTCTAACACACAGTCCATTGGGTAAGAAACTAAGATCAAGGAAGGAGGTTCAGATGTACTGTGAACAGAACAACATGGATGTGGACTTCTCGCCATTCTCGTTCACATTCAAGGCCGGGGGTGAGGTAGGACAGAAGGTGAAGCAGGCCACACCACGGGCCGTATCATCACCCAAGACACCCAAAGCAACACCAGGAAGGAAGAGGAAGATGACGGCGGACAAGAGTGACGGTAAGAATACACTAAACAACAACAACAAAAGGAGGAGAGGAGGAGGAGGAGGAGTGGTGATAGATGTTGGTGTTGAGGGTAAGAGTAATAATAATAAGAGAAAAAACAATGACACCAACGAAAACAAGAGTAAGAAAATGGTACCAACAACAACAACAAAAGCAAAGGCAACTAAGAAGAAATCTACTACTACTACTACCACCAATACTAGTAGGTTGAATAAAAAAATGGATGGTGGTGGTGGTGGTAAATTAAGGGTCAAATTCCGTTTCAAGGTATCACAGCGAACGTCCAAGGTAGTGACTCGGAATAAAGACTGTACCAAGGCTGATAAAAGATAAAATAAAAGAGATGGAATAATGTAATAGATATGGGAAATAGAATAACATAATATAAATATGAGAGAGAATAACTGAGTAAAAAATGGGAGATAGAATAACATGATAGAAATGGGAGATAAAATAACTTAGTAAAATTGAGTGATAGAATAATGTAATAAAAATGGGATATAGAATAGCATAAAAAAGTGGGAGATAGAATAATATCATGCTGTGTGTATGTTTTATATCGTAGTTAGGTTAGATAAACAGTACAGTATTTTATAGATGCACCAAATAAACAGTTGTAGTTACAAATAATTAGTAATTACAAATAAACAGTAGTTACAAATAAACAGTACAGTGTAATTACAAATCCAATAAATTTTGTAGATACACCAAATAAACAGTACAGTAGTTACAAAATATACCATAATTAATGCTGTGTGTATATTTTGTATTATAGTTACACAAATCTATAATTTTTTTTGTTATTTTTTAATTAAGGGGAGAACCTCTTTTTGGTACATTGGGAAAGGCTACTGATTCCTCCAAACTATGCCACAATACACCTTAATACTACCAATAAAGCCCCTTCCACACGAGTGGAAAGAGACAGCGGGCACGGGCAACTGAGTGGAATTCTCTCGCGTTTTACCAGTGTTACCAGATCAAGCAGTCCCCATCAGCCATTGGCCACTTGTGTCCACCACCCACCCACAAAGTTGGTAACAGTGTCTGCCCACTGTCTTTTTGCCTCTCTTGTGGATCGGGCTTATGAGATCTATTTTGTGGGCTAATTTGGAAGATTTAGACTAAGCCCTTCAGCCTATAAAGTCAACATATACTGTATTGCATTAACATTTTAATGTGTGAAGAGAAAGTAGGAGTCAAAGTTAATAATATTAATACTACAGAACAGTGATTTATATAATATATTTTACACATATGTATTGAATAGTTGAGACAATACTTACAGGGGTAATACAATGTTGGTAAATCTGATACAACTTATTCCTCCAAACTATTCCAAGTAACAACAGGCCACCATTATTTTTTTTTAATCTGGTCCTGTTTCCTGACATACTTTGGAGGAATCAAGGTGGTCCAATGTATTAATGGTGTTCTATCCCCATACCCATAATCATTATTTGAGGAACATTTATTTTCTTTACAAACTTCAGATAGTTATATAAGTTTTACACATTTTTGTCTTTTGTTTGTTAATGAGCAAACAAGTTTAGTTAAAAATTTATGGGCAAATTGTTATGAATACTTGCAGGATGATTATTAACCTTTATGAAACCAATGATATTTTATGTAATTTTAAGAATTTGCACAGGGATGATGATGGTGATGAAGTTATATATATAATGTACACAAATACATTATTAACCCTTTGCCGTTCCAATGATGGGTTCACCTCTCATTAATTTTTTATGCTGAAAAGTACCGATAACTGTCTTGCCCGTCACAAAATATATAATGTATAATTCAATGTTTTCCAGCCTTTCTTGTGTTTGATGACGGACGCTTGGTATAAAGAGTGTGTCTGTGAGATGGTTGGTCACTTCTAGTACAGTTCTTATCCCAAGACACACTCACTGTAAACATAGCCTAACACACCCAAGTTATTGTTGTCGAGTGGAAAACAGAAATAATCTTTATTTTTGTTTGTTTATGGTAGTTTTGATTCATAACAATGTACTATATTATATATATGGATGGAATGGACATTTCTTTAGCTACTGGTATGTTATAGAGCAATCCAATTTATTCTATCTTTATTATTGTTTGTTTTGTGGTTATATTCAAAGGTATGGTGTGAAAGGTTTGTTTGTCAGCTAACATTCTACTTTGTGTTTATTACCTTTTAAACATAATATAACATAGTACAACTCCCAGCTTTAAAACAAGACCAGAATCCGCTTCCTGCCATCAATTAGTAAGTGAACTATGAGTGGTACAATGACAGTATTTATAATGCAAGAAGACACACAGCATGAGAGGAGGTATCATACGTCGCCTGTAATTTGCACTCGTGTGACGGCAAAGGGTTGATGTATATGTTTTGGGGATGTTGTTTGAGCAAAGTTTGTGTGTTAATAGTTGTTGTTATCATTATTATTGATGTAGGGCAGTTATGGTGTGTGTTATCATCATTATTATTATTATTATTATTATTATATTTTATTGATGTAGGGCAGTTGTGGCATAATCACCCGCTACCCACCATACAGCTCAGCTCAATTCAACTCAGCTTCTTGTAAGAGCAAGTGAGCTGAAGCTCGTACTGGAATGGAATAACAACATTTTTTTCTATTTTTATGTAACTTAATCCATGGGGGCAGGAAAAATTACAAGGAGAAAAATCAAATAATTATTATGTCTTTTTTTTTTTTTTTTTTTTTAAGATATTAAAAAAAAATTGTGTGTTGACTTTTGATATCGTAAAAATATATATATATTTGTCACCTTGTAACTTTTGAAATCGTAAATAAATTTGTATTGTCAGTTTTAAGTTGATAAAAAAAAAAATAGGTTAATGTTATCACTTTTGAGATAAAAAGAATATTGTCAAATTTGATAAAGTAAAAAAAAAAATATTATATAGTCACTTTTGATAGAGTAAAAAAAAAAAAATTATATATATATTGTCACTCGATGATAACCAGAGCGAGAGTATTATTATTGTACATACATACATCCTCCCACTGTGGCCTATTTTTTATTTTATTTTATTTTCTTTTTGTACGAAGTGTACTTTTTAAGAAATACCAATAAACTGGTGAAATAAACAACCCAAGACTAAACGGAGCTCTTCCAAAGCTTCACAAATCATCACCATCATTATTATTGTTGTTATTATTGTTGTTGTTGTTACCAGTTAAAGTGGAAGGGTGCTTATGCCATCAATCAATCAATCAATATCACACACAAAAAAATAACAAACTCAAACCAATTTGTCGGTGTTCTCGTCATTCCCCGACACAGATGCCAGTGTTAGTGTTTCTCTACCGTGTAAATTTCTCGGTGTGTTTGTTTGTTTGTTTGTTATTTGGAGCTTTTATAATGGAGAGAAATTAATGAGTATATAATTATAATGATAGTAATAGTTGTTTTCTCTTATGTACAGTCACGGCACATAGTCCTTGGACAGACCTCCCCATACACTCTGGTCACGGACTATGTGCCTCGACTGTACACTGTAATTATTATATTGAAACCCCCCCAAAAAAATTTCATCACAATTAATATTCTAACACCCACACACCCAGGAGAAATGAGGGTGTATAACTATATATCCTAATGATAATAGTTTGACTTCATGTACAGTTGTCAGCAGAAATTCATCCTGTTCAGCTCGGGTGAGAGGAGCCTGGTAATCTGGTAACACTGTATGAGAGTTGAAAAGTATGATTTAAATGGCCAATGATCTTCAGTATTATGTATTTAATCCATACTTGTCAGCTCTCATAGTGTGTTAGCAGATTACTAGGCTCCTCTCATTCGAACTGAATGGGACAAATTTCTGCTGATGACTGTACAGTTGGCAAAATATTAATTGAGACAAATTTTGTTGGAACATTAACTATATTAACATCCACAAGAATAATTTAGACAGAAAGAATTGAACAATCCCTTCTGTATTACATAATTATGATCCCTACAAATAACTATGGACATTAATATAGCCTACTTAAGGGGGTTATTCACTTTTGTTACATTGGAGTGCCTTGATTCCTCCAAAGTATGCCAAGGCACAGACCCAGATGTAGAAAAACAATGGTATCCTATTGCCTGGAATAGTTTGGAGGAATCATTTGCTCCAGATTTACCACCCAAAACAATGTGCTATATATATATACCCCCTTAATATAGTCTACTGAACTATCCATCAAAAGTTGTCACCGTTCATTTTTTGCCAACTGTACCTACTGTAATTATATAGCAAAAAAAAAAAAAAAACACAATTAATATTATGACACACCAAACTCACCCACCCACCCAGCATACAAATAAACAAACACCAAGGAAAATTTACACTGTTTGGGTTTGTGTTGAAGACCCTCTAACTTGGCAACTCTGTTAAATTAATTATTTATTTTGATGATTTGTGGGTTTGAGGCAGAACCACTGTATTTCTCACCTTACATTATTACCATTATTATTATTGTGCAGTATTTCCTCGATATAAGACGAATGAATTAATCACTTGTATCCTTTTAACACAGGGTCAGTAAATCAGTTAGTGTGAATGAATAATAATAGCCTGGGAACACACACATATATTAGTGGTCGTCAATGAGTGTAAAATAATGTATGTATGTGGTGGATACAAGTATTTATTCATTGTATATCTCAGAACCAACAAATAATTAATGTTGTGTCATTTTTTACTATGGTTAAGGGGGTAATATACTTCTGGTACATTAGTGCGACTTCATTCCTCCAAAGTAAAGCCAGGAAACAGGACCTGATGAAACAAAAATAATGGTGAACTGTTACTTGAAATAATTTGGAGGAATCAGTTGCTCCAGAGTTACTAACCCTGTACTCTTCCCTTAATAAAGTACTATGATACACAAAAGTTCATTCCCACAGACAGCCACAGTAGTATAACGAAAGCACCTGACTTTTTATCTTGACCTCGGGATTGTAGGCTGTCAGAAGCCCGATAACTCTTGCAAGGCCCCGAGATTATTGGGTGTCGCACTAAATGAGACAGTGAGCTTCGTAGTGATGTTGGTACCATAGCTTCTCTTCTGCCCCACTAGATGACTACACCTTATTTATACATGTCACAAAACGACTAGATAACAGATGATATATGGATCAGAATATTATAGTCCTTTGTGGCTGGCTGAGGGAATCGACTTTTGTACACAGTAATACATTCAAAGCCTGGGAAAACACTTGATGTTAAGTAATTATTCATGTTAAGCCCCTTCCACACGAGAGGCAAAGAGATGGCGGGCACGGGCAACTGAATGAAATGCTCTCGCTTTCTACCAGTGTTACCAGATCAAACAGTCTTTGGCAGCCATTGGCCACTTGTGCCCACCACCCACCCACAAAATTGGTAACAGTGTCTGCCCACAGTTATTTTGCCTGGTGTGGAAGGGGCTTTACTGTTTATCAATGGTCTGCTTTACTGTACAGTATATTGGTGTCTGGTAAGTTGTGTCTAGGTGTACAGTGGTGGACATTAAATTTCAATACACATATGGATAACTCAAACAAATTGCTGTTTAATCTTATTACGTTCTCATATGATGTTATTGTTTTGATTAAGTAGCTGCTTGTGTTAAAAGATATATATGTGTGTGTGTGTGTGTGTGTGTGTAGCTGCTGGCGGTAAATTAGAAGATGGTAGTTAACTTATTTATTGGAAAGTTTCTCAGATAACAGAGGAAAGCTGTTAAATGCAAACATGAGTCACCTCAATGTGGATGATTATATTATTGTCCAACTATGGGTACATATAGAAAGATAAAAAAAAAAAAACATATTTAAAAATATCTTGTTTATTCCAGGGGCAACATGAGCAATTTTTTTTTTTTTTTATCCATATGTATATTGAGGGGAGCTTCTCTTGTTGGTGAATTGGAAGGTCTCTGATTCCTCCAAACTATGCCACAAAACAGATCCTCTATTACTAACACTGGAGGATTCCGTAGCACTCCAATTTGCCAACAGATGATATATGGATCAGAATATTTTAGTCCTTTGTGGCTGGCTGAGGGAATCGACTTTTGTACACGGTAATACATTCAAAGCCTGGGAAAACACTTGATGGTCTTCAATGAGTGTAAAATAAAGTAAGAAGTGGCGGGCAATGAATAACAGAAGCCTGGGAAAACATTTGGTGGTCTTCAGTGAGTGTAAAATGAAGTAAAGTGGAAGTTGATGAAATCTCCCCTTAAAACTTATGTCCATGACTGTACATACATACATACATTTGTGGGCAATAATTCTCAACAACATTTTGGAAACTCCTACAAATCCAAGTGTGATAGACGGTAGAGGCAGTCATTGTGTTGTATGTAAGAACAAACAATGATGGAGTTGATGATGGTGTGGTAATGTAAACAACAGGACCTGATTAACAATAATGGTGGTGGTGGCATGTTGTTGCTTGGAATGGTTAAGCCTCTTCCACACGAGAGGCAAAAGACTGAGGGCAGACACTGTTACCAATTTTGTGGGTGGGTGGCGGGCACGAGTGGCCGATGGGTGCCGGGGACTGTTTGATCTGGTAACACTGGTAAAAAGCAAAAGAATTCCACTTAGATGCCTGTGCCCACCGTCTTTTTGCCTTTCGTGTGGAAGAGGCTTTAGAGAAATAGTCAGTTGCTTCACATTTACCATCAACAACAACAACAACAACACTGTACATTATACTTCCTTAAAGTGGAAGTACAGTGTTGGTAAGTCTGGAGCAACCGACTCCTCCAAACTATTCCAAGCAACAGGTTCTGTTCCCTGGCAGACTTTGTAGGAATCCTAGCACTCCAATGTAACAAAAGTGAATTACCCCCTTAAAGTGAGATTCTTTGTTGTTGACTTGGAAAGTCTGTGTTGCCTTCAAACTATGCCATGAAACAGAGCCCCAAGTAGTACCATTGTGGTCATCTGTTTTCTGGTATAGGCTAGTAGACTTCCGTTGCCTCCAAACTATGCCATGAAACAGATCCCCTATTAATATCATTGTGGTCATCTGTTTTCTGGTATAGGCTATAATAGTTAGGAGGAATCAGTAGCCTTCCAATTTACCATCAAGTGAATCTCCCCATAATTAATAGTAATGTTTTCCCCACACACACAACAGCACCGTTAACAAAGCGTGGTAGGGGCAGCAGCGGTCACCAGAGCAGTGAATACTTCCGTAACAACAAAGATGAAATACTTGGCCGTGTGAGACTGAAGGCTGGAAACAAATGGAATCCACCAAGATCACCATTCAGCTTATTCCAAGAGTCATTGTATCATGACCCTTGGCAACTATTGGTGGGAACTATATTCCTTAATAGAACTACTGGTAGGTATTAAATTATTATTGTTATTATATTATACCTTGTCTTGTCCTGTCCTGCCTTGTTTGTGACCTGCCCTATTCTATCCTCCCCTGCCTCTGCCTTGTTTTACCCTTTCCTATCCTTCCCTGCCTTACTTTACCCTGCCCTGCCCTGCCCTGCCCTACTTTGCCCTGTCCTGCTCTACCCTGCCTTACTCTGTCCTGTCCTATTGTGTACTGACTACTACTGAACTGAACTGCTCCTTGTCCTTAACCCTTCCCTTCCCTTCCCTTCCCTGGCCCTTGTCACTCCATCCTGGATAGTTTTGTAATATAATAACATGTATTTTATATCACTGAGGAGTCCTGAAAATGTACTGTAATCACTCCTGTAATAACATCTGGTTTTTTTTTTTATTATTATAACAGGAGAGAAAGCTGTGGGTAGAAACGTAATAATGTAATGCTGTGTAACAATTTGGTAATATGAGAGAAAGAGAGGGAGAGAATTGTATGTATCAGTGGAGATAAATAATATAACAACATATAATTATAATAACAACTATTTTCTTATATTAGGAAAGGAGGCAGTGGGTAAAAATATAATAGATGTAAAGAGAGAGGGATAACGTGTGTGTGTGTGTGTGTGTGTGTTGTATGCAGCAGTGAAGATCAATAACATAACAACAACAACAAC
This sequence comes from Petrolisthes cinctipes, assembly GCA_033782935.1. NCBI lineage: Eukaryota > Metazoa > Arthropoda > Malacostraca > Decapoda > Porcellanidae > Petrolisthes > Petrolisthes cinctipes. The sequence goes on along the minus strand of JAWQEG010006770.1, from coordinate 54,431 downwards.
AACACACATAATAACATCCGTGTTTTGTATTTATAACAGGAGAGGAGGCCGTGGGTAAGAACATTCTGTGGAAGTTCCTGGAGAAGTGGCCGAGTGCTGAGTCAACAGCGAAGGCTTCATGGCAGGAAATATCACAACTCATTAGACCACTTGGACTACATGACAAGAGAGCTAAGATGCTAATACGTTTCTCAGGTCAGTGTCAGTCATTCATGAAGATTTTTACAGAGGAGTGTGAGGATAAGAGACAGAACGTAATAAAAAAAAAAAAAAAAACTTTTTTTTTTTTTTTTTTTTTTTTTAAGGACCATGTGGTCAATTATGAGAATTGGAGACTTCTGATTCTGCCTGCCTTTATTACTACTATATTTTTATTTCAGAGGAGTACTTCAGTAGGTAATACAGTGTTGATAAATCTGGAGTAACTGATTCCTCCAAACTTTTCCAGGCAACAGGCCACCATTATATTTGTTCATCTAGTCCTATTGTTTCCTTAGGAGGAATTAAAGCTCTCCAATGTACCAACTTTATATTTTTTATTTAGTTTATTTCTATCTATCTATCTATGCTTTATTTATTATTATTATTTTTTTTTATTTTTTTTTATTTTTAGAGGAATACATAGCCTAAGAGATATAACAATAAACACGACACTTTATTAATTATTATTATTATTATTATATGTTATTATTTTTTTTTCTGAGGATGTAAGAATAAATACTGTCGTTTATTTATTAATTAATTTATTTATTTTCATTACAGAGGAGTACTTAACCAAGGACTGGATGTACCCCAAAGAGCTTCACGGTATTGGCAAGTACGGCAATGACTCATATCGCATCTTCTGTGTCAATGAATGGCGCAAGATTAGACCATCAGACCACATGTTAAACTTCTACATTGACTGGCTCTGGGATAACCATAAATACCTCGGACTAGATTAACTATACACTACTCACACATATACATACATACAGCCAGCCAGCCAACCATTTCTCATCCTCCCTCCATTGCTGTCTCTCCCACCTTTCCTACATTGCTGTCCTTCCTTTCCTCCCTCTCTCCCTCACCCTCTCCTTCACTCACTCTCTCCTTCACTCACTCCCTTCTTTCTCTCTCCTTCACTCCCTCGTAGATTAACTTAACACACATACATCCATCCATTTCTCCTTCCCCCCTATCCTCTCTCTCTCTCTCCCTCCTTCACCCTCTCCTTCACTCCCTATCCCCCTCCCTCCCTCCGATACCACCGTATTTTTAAATGTTGGAAAAGAATTATTAACCCTTAGAGTAATGTGTTGTTTTGTACTACTGTTGTTGTTATGGTGTGTGTGTGTGTGTGTATTGTCCTGTTTGTAATGAATGTGTGTACAGGAAATAAAACCTCTTTGTTTATACATTATATATATCTATAAATCCAGTGGTTTTACTATACACACATTTATTACAAACAGTACATTACACACCCATAACACACACACAACAATTACACAGTGGCAAATAATGAGGGTATACTATACACACATTCATTACAAACAGTACATTACACACCCATAACAACAACACACACCATAACAACAACACACCCATAATAACAACATAACAACAACAACAACAATTGTACAAAACAATATATTTACTGTACTTTAGTGAACCCAAGATTTGAGAGGCTTTAGACAATGGGCCGTATGCAAGAACATCCATGGTGTATACGATGATGGTGTGGTACTGGTACGACGACTCTAGAAAAACAAGAGAGTCATCGTACCACACCATGGTCAACACCATGGATGTTCTTGCATACCACTCAATATATTACAAGTGTTAAGGAGGTAGTATCCTTTTAGTACATTGGAGTGCCTTAAGGAGGTAGTACAGTGTTGGTAAATCTGGAGCAACTGATTCCTCCAAACTATTCCAAGCAACAAAACATCATTATTTTTGCTCTTCTGGTCCTGTTTCCTGGTATACTTTGGAGGAATCAAGGCACTCCAATGTAACAAAAAAGAATTACCACCTTAATTCCTCCAAAGTATGCCAGGAAACGGGACCAGATGGATATATATAATGGTGTCCTGTAGCTTGGAAGAGTTTGGAGGAATCAATTGTTCTAGATTTACCAACTCTATATTATCCCCTTAAGATGGACAATGTATGTTTTGCTGTAGTTATGTCTTACCAAATGTTAGACAAATTAATTTATGTAAGGGGATAGTAGTACACTCTTGGTACATTGGAGTGCCTTGATTCTTCCAAAGTATGCCAGGAAACAACAGGACTAGGTTAACAAAAATAATGGTAACCTGTTGCTTGGAATAGTTTGGAGGACTGTACGGTTGCTTTAAGGGGAGATTTATTCTCTTGTTGGTGAATTGGAAGGTCTGTGATTCCTTCAAACAAAACAAATAATCCCCAGCTTAGTACCATTGAAGGCCCTGTCTGTTTCCTGGCATAGTTTGAAGGAATTGCAAACCTTCCAATTCACCAACAAGAGAATAAATCTCCCATTAAGGGGGTGATTCACTTTTGTTACATTGGAGTGCCTTGATTCCTCCAAAGTATGCCAGGAAACAGAACCAGAAGAGCAAAAATAATGGTGTTTTCTGTTGCTTGGAATAGTTTGGAGGATTCAATTGCTCCAGATTTACCAATACCAAATTTCCCCATTAACTCTAGTGTACTCAAGAAGAGAGAGAAGCTACAGACTTATTACAGTGTTGAAATAGTCGACCTTTGTTTGAAAAAATTTTATTACATACTTGGAAAAAATGAACTTACATATATATATATATACTTAGTGAAACCCAGAGTGTGAAGGTGGTCAATGTTTGTACGACGAATTTAACTTACATAATTAGTGAACTGAAGAGAGAATTAATATTAGACTTATTACAGTGTTGAAATGAACTATGTGTTTTGTAAAAATTTGCATACCAATTATTATAGTGAACCCAAGAGAGTGTGAGAGGTTACAAACTAATACAAACAGCAGATTACACACCCATAACACACACACACATACACACACATTTATTATAAACAGTACAATACACACTCATAACACATACACACACACATACATAACAACTACACAGTGGTGGATAATTTATGTTAATGATGTTAATGTTTGTCTGGAAGATTTTAACCAACATACTTAGTGTTTCCAAGAGAGTGTGTGTGAGGTTACAGAATATTACAGTGTTGGAAGGGCCAATGGTGTAGTACCAGTACGATGGCTATGTTGTTTGTCTATGGAGCCATCGTATGCACCACAAATGTTCTTGTTTACAGCTCTTTGTTTGTTTGCCTCAGTTATGCCTCAACTAATATGTAACCGTCGAAGTGCATACAAACAAACAAACCACAAACCCAAATGTGACTCGTAGCGTCAGGTGTTTTTTTTAATTGGGTCATGATGATCTCCCGTATGTTTACAATAAAAATTAATATAAATTGTATATAATTGTCCAGGTGTGTGGGCAAGCCAGAGCTGCCCCCCCCCCCCACCCACCCCCAGAATATGGACAACAACACAGGGACTTGTATTATTGGCCACAAGAATTGGTACACACAGACACTGTTGTTTTCAAGGGTTTATAACATATAGAAAATGTCAGACTGTAACTGTAATACAACATTATTATTAGGTTTGTTGTTTTGTAATGTCAGACTGCAACTGCAATACAACATTATTATTATTAGGTTTGTTATGTATCTATCTATCTATAGCTCTGATGCCTCGTTCCCTCTGGGAACTCCCTCCAAGGGGGTGGCCATGGCAGAAGTGTCTCCAGTTTTCCCTGTTCCAACACTCCCTCCTTACTTGGGCCAGCCCTCCTCTGCCCCTCATGTTTCTCTACATACTTTTCCACTCTGTTCCAACACTCCCTCCTTACTTGGTCAAGCCTTACTCTGTCCCTCGCGTTTCTCTCCTTTACATACCCTTCCACTGTTCTGCCAGTGTAATGTAAGACTATGTAACTGTAATACAACATTACTATTAGCTTTGTGTGTGTGTGTGTGTCTTTTTTTTTTTTTGTATATACATGTATAAGTGATTTATTTAGCCTGTGTTAAAAGGTTATACATGCTGCTTTTAATCATCATGTATCAAGGGTCTTCTGTATTGTATGTGTTAAGTTGTGTTATATCTGGGTGCCTTAAAATATAATCCACTAAGCCATACAAACAATTCATTATTCTGTTGTATGGTTTCCACATGAATTCTTTACACAGGCTATATGGAAAGAGAGGTCATTTATTATTGTGAAAGTACTGCAATGAATGGTCTACCAAGTGACTCCGTAATTATCAAAACAACAACAAACCTAATAATAATGTTGTATTACAGTTACATAGTCTGACATTACAAAACAACAAACCTAATAGTATTAATATTGTATTACAGTTACATAGTCTGACATTTTCTCTATATTGTAAACCCTTGAAAACAACAGCGTGTGTGTGTACCAATTCATATGGCCAATAATACTTCTGGCCGCTCATATCACCTGGTATTATTTTTATTGATTGTTGCATTGCATAAGGTACAACCAACATTACATGCAAGTTATGTGTGTGTGTGAGAGTTGAAAGTGCTGGATCTTCAACGTGTTTGTGTGTGTGAGTGTTCAGCACATAGTGTAAAAGAAACACATTAGTGAAGAAGAGAGTGGATGTGTGTGTGTCATTTCACTAAACATAGGGTCATATGCAAGAACATTCAGGGTGTATACAATGGCTTAGTACCAGTATGATGACTCCACAGACAAACACCGTAACGATACCTTGCTGTCGTATGCAAGAAAATTGTTGGTATTGATGATGGTATAGTACCGGTATGACGACCCATACACAAACAACAGAGTCATTGTACCAGTACCACACAATCATTGTCAATACCACAGATATTCTTGTATATAATGGCTGAGTACCATTATAACAACCTCATACATAAACAACAGAGCCCATCACATGTAGTGGTACATTCTTGATACATAATTTCTGACCAGAGTGTGAGGAGCAGAAAGCTTTGAATCACCTGGTATTGCTCATTTTCCCACTCAGTGCACATATAGAGGCTGAGTTCGAATGCAGGGTATGTTTGGTGCCTGCCGTTCGTCTCTGGTCAGGGATTATGTATCACGAGTGTACCACACCATGATCATCAACATTACCATGGATATTCTTGCATACAACCCATATAGACATTATAATAAGCTTTGTATAGTTAGTTATAGTGTTATGAGCAGAACAGTGTAGTGTAATATAGTGATATAATTGGCAAGTTTTAAGTTTACTAAGACTACAGTTTGTTGGTCAATGTAAAGTTCTCTGATAATTTTAATTTTTTTTTTAAGCAGTTTGTAAGAAAAAACAAACTTTAAAATAAAGAGAATTTATAGGATACATCTGGTCTGTTATTTATTATGATTAAGGCAGTACAGAAAATTAATGTTACTGAAAATAGTATATGATAGTTATGTCACACTGAATTATTAATTATTATATTGTGACGAAACTGTTTTGTTAAGTGTACAGATTATAATTATCATGTTAAATACAATTTGTCATTTATTTTAATAAGTACATTATACCCTGGCTGGATATACAATGAATAATACTTGTATCCGTCACTTATATCATTTATACGCATTGAAGACCACTAATATATGTTTTCCCAGCCTTGTGTCCTTCAATGCCATAGACACTAACTAAGTGATTTACTGACCCTGTCTTAAAAGGATACAAGTGATAAATTTAATCATCTTATAACCAGGGAATACTGCATCTGTGGAAGAAAGGTATGCTCAGTAAATCACTTGTTTTTTTTATAGTTAATGTGTATGGTAATGAATAACACAAACCTGGGAAAGCATATATTGGTGGTCTTCAATGAGTGTAAAATTATGTGTTGTGGTTACAAGTATTTATTCATTGTATATTAAGGGTCAACAATAATTAATTCAGTAATGTAGTGTATGCAACCTTTTTTTATTAATAGTATTTGTAACTACAATTTACACACTGTACATACAAACAAAAATTAAAGTTTAAACAGTAAAGTTGAACCTAAATAATTTCTTCTTGTGCCGTGTAGTGTTTGTTTATGGAGTCATCGTACCAGTACCACACTATCGTCAACACCACTATGGATATTCTTGCATACAACCCTATAGTTATGTTCGTCACCACCAGAGGGTCACTGTAATCATGTGACTTGTTTGTTTGTTGTGTAGTTGTTGTTGTTATTGACTTTTCACTAAACAAACATGGCTCTTATGGGAACTCTAGAGAGACACGTTTTTGCTACACAGTCTTGTATTGACTGTGAATTTTATATATGCATACTTTACCATACACACACACAGTCAAGTATGGTGAGGGAAACTATACACATACTGCAACACACACACAGTCATGTATAATGAAAACTACACACACACACACAGGCTTGTATGTATGTATGTATGTATGTATGTAAAGATGAAAACTACACACACACACACACAGTCATGTATTATGTATGATGGTGGAAACTACACACACATACAAAAACTACACAAGCATGTATGTATGTATATATAATGAAAACTATACACATACACACTGGTGACAGCGGTGGGACATAACTTTAGCATCAAATGGCGTAGTATAATTTATATATATATACAATAATAATAAAAATAATTCTGTATTGTTTTTACTCTGTGTAGTTCAAAGTTCAAATTGATGTAATGAAGAGACTTTTTAAATACATACATACAACGCTACATAGTAAAGTTGTTTGTAATATATTTTGAACCGTGGTTTGTATAACTCCATTCCTGCTTATACAGTATTAATTAAGGTGAGATTCTTTGGTTGGAGAATTGGAAGGTCTGTGATTCCTCCAAACTATGCCACTAAACAACAGATTTCCCTATTAGTACCATTGAGGGTGTCTGTTTTCTGGTATAGGGACAGGCTTGGGGGGGTTTTGGGGTGTGTGGGAGTAGGGGGACAGGCTGAGGGGGGGGGGGAGTTAGGGGGGTGCAGGAATAGGGGACAGTCTTTCCACCCACCCCAAGCCTGTCCCCTTATTGATATGAAATACTGTACTTTCTATTTTATGTTGAGATATATGGGACTTCTTATGTTAACCGAGATGATAATTATATACTTTGGGATAATTATGTGATGTGTAATTTGATGTGGTATAGTAGGTATTCACCAAGAAGTGAATCTCCCTATATATTATAACCTCCTCACTGGACCCATCACAGATGAAAGACCAAAGTGTTGCTTCAGTAATGTAATATATAACCGGATAACACTGAACCCACATTCACATAACACATTACACATTACAGTTCACACCCAACACACCAGACAGATAACAGTGTATAAGTACCGGTAATTCATTCTCAGTGTTACTCCAGTAAAGTAATATATAACTTTATAACACTGGAGCCTCATTCACATAACACACCATAGTGCTCTATGGTTGGGACTTAGCAAGCTGCAGGTCGCCCTGTACACGCTCAAACTGTCCTTCAATTAACCTGAACTGACGGCTAGTTTTATTTAGCAGACCCGTCAGTCTTACAGTGCAGCATGTAGGCCTGGTGTCTGTAATCCAAAACACTTCCATACACACTAAAATTGGGCTGTGTTAACAGGCTGTCTTCAGGTGAACTGTTATAGTTACGTGTGTGTGTATTCAGAGGTGTAACCATTACATACCCAAGTATCTTACAAGTACTGTATATACATCACTGAGTCTCCATTCTACTCGATCTGTCAGGAGGACCAGGATATCTCCACCTCCTTCAAGTCTAAAACAGAGACAGGTAAGTTATCTCATCAACAACCATGACAACTGGTGTCACATACAGTTACCTCCACTAGTAACGACCACAGCTTTCCTTGGGTTTGGCGATATGTAACACCACTGTGTTTGTGTATTGTTTACATTGCGTCCTTGTGGTGGATACTATAACAGGGGTGAGTTTTTCCCATTCATTTACTAATTATTACTACGAGTAAATAAACACAGTGGTGTCACATTTCGCCAAACCCACCTGGCGATATGCTTGTTACTATAGAGGAGGCAACTGTCAGTCACCTCTATATATACATACAGTACTGTTCAACTGTTGTCTCTCACACCAAGCTGCATGCCCCATTATTCCTTTATTACCCATAGTCAGTAGTGTGTACAGTAGTTGTCAAGGAGACTCAATATCCTGTCAATACACTGAGTACAGTCGCGACAAATAGTTATTGACCAGACTTCCCCTTTCATCCTGCTGGTCAAGGACTATGTTCCGCGACTGTACCTCTATACACATACTGTTATATCCCACACCTAAGGGTATTCTTGGGTATTATTTACCGTAGTACTGTACTTCCTATATAGACCGTGGGAATAGAGGAGGCCATTCAGTGAAGGAATAAAGAAACTCCCTTCCCTTCTATATCGTCCTGGTACTAATAGGGAATTTGTTGTTTCTTGGTATAGTTTGGAGCATGTGGTTTGGAGGATTCACAGACCTTTCAATAAATTCACCAACAATTATAAACTCCCCTAAATACGATAAGATATGAATATAAATGATAAGATAGATTTTTCTCTTTCGCTTTATTGATCGCTAAAACCTAACCAATTCGCACATTTATAATTTTAGTTGAATTAATATAACCTTTAATATAGGTAAAAGGCATATATAAAAACAGGAAATCGTTTATAATTTGAATTGTGGGGTAACATGTGCCTTGTATTCACGCGGTAAAAGAACACAAAGTAGTTCCCAAATCCCCATAAGACCTTAAATCAATATTATTATTTATTATATGTCTCTCATGGTAAGCAGTATATGTATAAATGTTGATGTGTAAAATGTAATGTGATATAATAATTTATATATTAATGTTATAGTATATGCAATGAGGTGTGTGCAGAGGCGGTGTATGGTGTGTGAAGTGATACCAGATCCAAATAGTTTCGCTACATTATAATTAACATTGGAGCAGTATTTAGTTGAATTGTTCTACTTATTAACATTAAAGCTGGTATTCTGTGTTCCACTTTAACTTTATGGGTAATGTTTCAGAGAGCTATATTTTAACATTTTGGTAGTATTTGAATGCTAAATTATATATACATCATTTGAGTAGTGTTAGATTTCACCATATTGCAGATGTTTGCTACATAATTATATATTAAAATTTAAGCTATTTTTCTGTACACTATTGCAACATTTGAGTAGTGTTACCTTACAAAACTCGCCGTACACATGCAGGCCAACGAAAAGGGTTCGCCAGACGATCGAGGCACACACACACACACAGGCAGCGACGACCGTCTCATGAAAATATAAACCACAGCCTACAAAAGAGAGTAGGCCCCTATAGGTTACCCAGGATTCATAGAGTATACCTTATAAATCCTGAGGCTTCCTTTGCCGTGCGTCGGACCACCGCACCCAATAACAACGTGAAGCTGTTGTCAGATATTTGAGAGATCCTGAGGTCTTTGCCATTTATTGTCCTTGCAACAAATTGAAGATGATACATGTCTGTGGTGCTCATGGTTACACTTCAAATTTTTAAGCTATTGGGTCAAATAAATAAGCTAATAATAATATACTATTATTGACAGCTTGAGGCTCGGCCTCACCAAATTTAATGAAGTGCCGATTAATTTTCATCCTGCCCTAGCGATAGCCCGGATAAAAATATCACCCTTGTAGCAGACACCAAGCACATTGTTCTTCCTTCTCCTCATCTGTCCACCTACCACCGGCTCGCGCAGCCTACCTGGTCGGGTTAAGAGGCGACGATGAGCCGCTCCTCGTTAACTCTCCTAGCAGCTCTCGAGACTCGACCTAGACTCAACTCCTGCCTGCTGCCCTACCACACCACGCTCTCGACGCCACCTCCTGCAGCAGCTACCTCTCTCACCACACGCAGCCACGGCAGGCAAGACTCCCCAGCTACAAATTGCTTGTTCTCTACAACTCTGACCCTAGCCGACTTTGATATGGTGTCCTGGATTCATTAGGGAACACAGTCCTGTATCTTATTTAATAAATTGTTACCGTGTACAATCGAGTCTGTTCACCCCAATAGTTATTGCAACCCCATGCATGTTGATACACCCTCATACAAACACAAACTGTCTCTAGCCCTGGCTGTCCCTTTTCTACGGCTGGACCACGGCATATAGGCCGGTATACCTTGGCCGTGGGCCGGACAGGCCAGGCCTGCTTTGTGTTTTAACATTAGTGTAGTGCAGCTGTATATTACATTATTGAAGATTTGCTACATTTTTTCCCAGCATGAGCACATAACATTGGTAATACTGAATACTTCGCTATAATTGCTATCAGTAACACATAACATTGGTAATACTGCAGACCAATGTATTCCTCCGCCTCACATGTGGTGATAGAACCTTGTAGTGTCCACCGGTCTGCTAACACCACACATTATTTTACATCACAAACCCTATAAAAACACCGCGGAAATATGGATCAGGTTATACAAATACTCGAGAAGACTACATCACCCGGTGAGTACCATAATTATACCAATATAAAGGCACAAAATAAGATATATTAGTGTTTAAATATGATGGATGATGGAGGGGTGTGAGTGTTCCCTTCCCGCCATTATTAATAACCAACATTATTATTAGGTTATTATGAACATTATTACTATATTATTACACACACCACCCAGATACTCTACATACATGTTGATTTTGTGTGTATGTGTGTGTAGAAGGGTGTGTATGTGTGTATGCATGTAGGTATGTGTGTGTGTGTATGTATGTATGTGTAGCGGCCATGTTGAACCTCACAATGACAACAAACCTTCAATGAGGGTTGTAATGTTATTTAATATTTATCTAATGTTAATATGCACACTAATTAATTATTATCATACATGCTCTTTAATGGAGTTTGTGTATATATGATAAAATAATTGAGGGAAGTAAATTGTGGTATATATAATGAATAAAATAATACTTATGTTAGAATACGTAAATTAAATCAATGCTTTTTCAAATATATCCTACACACACACACCAGTTAATGAAGTTACGGTATATATGATGAATAAATAACATGAATGAAGTTACTGTATATATATATATAAAATAAATAAAACAATGGAGTTCGGGATAATATTGGAATATGTAACCTAAATTTACCCTTTTCAAATTTACCCATCACAGACACAATTTATTATTACACTTGTCTGTTCATCATATTTATATATATAATAGATAGATGTAAATAAAGTTCAAGTTCAAAATTGCACGATTTTTAAGAAAAGACTGAAAACACATCTGTTGGCTGAGTGTTACGACATGGATGATATGAGTATTACAAGTGATTATAGTGTTTAATAATATTGAGAGAGGCCCTGCGGAGCACTATCTGCTGGTGGAGCGGGGCATAGAATATCCAACAACAAGTAACAAGGTGTGGGTCCCGCAGAGGGCCGCTCATGGGCAGCATAATATGCGGGGGTTGTGCCAGGGATTTAAGGATCCAGGGGAGGATTAGGAAGGGGGTTAGGATAAGGGTGGATTAGGTCAGGGACTGCGAGTTGAGGATTAGGATTGGGAAGGTAATGGTTGGTGATCCTATTTCTAAACGTGTCAAGAGTGGGGCTATTAACTATGTGAGATGGGAGATGATTCCACTCTTGTCGAAGGCTTTGGCAAAGTCTAATACTATGGCGTCAACTTGTCTAATTTTTGTATCATTGAGGGACTGCAAGATGTCAATGAGTAGTTACCAGTAGCTGCATCTCACACGAGCGTTTAGGCCGAAAGCAGTGTTGATTGTCAGTCAGTATAATTTGCCTATCAAAATGGTCCATTACATGTCTATGAAGTTACTGTATATTGGTATATTATAAATAAAGTAATGGTTTGTGGTAATGTTTCAGTACGTAAATCAGTGCCTTTTCAAATTTAACCTACACACTATTAAATAATATATCTATATCATTTATGAAGTTAAAGTATATAATTAAATAATGATTTTATGGTATATGTAATGAAGTTAATGATAATATTAGAATTTAGAATACCGGAACTTAAATCAATGCCTATTTTAAATATCCCTGCTTGTTGTAATAGGTCACTAAAAGGGACTTTCACTTCTGCAACTGTCCTTTTTTTTTATGTTACCTTTTGTGCTTACTGTCCCACCTTTCAATCACCGGTGCTACTATAGCGTGAGGTCTACCGCCATATGTCGCCTACCCAGGTGCAGCCTGAAGTCTACCTGGTGGCGTGCGTCCCTCTGGGACCTGCTAGCGTGAGGTCTACCGCCACTTATCGCCTACCCAGGTCAACCGCTGCATTATCCTTCCCTCAAGGATATCACACATGTCCATACATTTATTTTAGCGATAAACACATAATTTGTACATATCCTAGGAATGACTCAAATAGATAATTGGATTTATAATTACATTCATATTGAAGGAAGAAAGGTAAAAATACACATATATTTCCATACATTTATTCTAGCGATACACAATTGGACATCTCAAGCTTACGAGTGCATGGTAGTACGCTGGATGTAAGAAACAAAGTGAAAGACTTAGGAGTGCTGATAGACGAAAATCTCTCTTTCGAAGCTCAAATTAATCAAGTGGTGAAAGTTTCTGGTTATCACCTGAGGAACATCGCTTGTGTTAGAAAATATTTAGATCAGGATACCGTGAAGCTGCTTCTTCATAACTATGTCATAAGCAGACTGGATTACTGCAATTCCCTATATTATGGTTTGCCAGACTATCGGTTAAGAAAATTGCAAAACGTAATGAATAGAGCAGCAAGATTAATCAAAGGTCTTCCATCTCGTGAGAGGATAACCCCAGCACTCATTGACTTACATTGGTTACCAATAAAGGCGAGGATTGTTTACAAGATATGTCTTCTAACATTCCGAGCATTAAAATTTGGAAAACCGGAGTACTTGATGAATCTTTTAAGAGGTTTTCAAGTAAATACCTCAATGGAACTCAGGCATAGTGATGATCAATACAGGTTAAATGAGCCAAGGAGTAATCTGACAATGGGTTTCAGGGCGTTTGAAAGGTGTGCACCAAGGCTCTTTAATGGATTGCCATTAGATGTCCGGAGTAGTGAAAATTGCACGATTTTTAAGAAAAGACTGAAAACACACCTGTTGGCTGAGTGTTACGACACGGATGATATGAGTATTACAAGTGATTATAGTGTTTAGTAATATTGAGAGAGGCCCTGAGGAGCACCATCTGCTGGTGGAGCGGGGCATAGAATATCCAACAACAAGTAACAAGTACATCTTCTAAGAATGAGACAAATAGATCATTGGAATTTTTTCTCATCATTTTCCAGCAAAAATAATCAAGATGAGTCTGGAACAGCTGACGACCAACACTTCTCATTCTCTTCAGAATAATTGTTTTAGCGTCCACCCACGATCGCTCAATTGCCTGTGTGTGTGTTCCTGTCGCTGGATCCACATAATGTTGCTGGTGGTTCACTGTAGAATGCTGGTACCCAATGGCATTTAGGTTGCTGTAAGCAGGCCACTCATCTGAATGAATCACCGAACCATATGCACATTCCCTTTCAATAATAGGGATTAGAGTGTTGCGGTCACACCGTTCCACCCAAAACTACCGACAGTCTGAGCCTTGTTTAAGACCAAAAACCCAAGGCCCATCAATTCTACGCCCATGGTTTCTGTTGTTTTCTTGTGAAGCGTCCCTGTCCTCGGAAAGAGGAGCGTTGTCTCCATTCAGCAACCTTCCTCGGTTGTACTTCCGTCGACCAGCAAATCTTGCCTCATCAATTTGGATGGGGTTATCTGTTGTTCCGACCATCTTTCCTCGTCGTTGATGAGAAACTATGGCTGTACACACCTCTCGGCACATGTTGAACCAGTCAGTTACAGTATTGGCAGATTTTTTTGTGAGAGTCATTACTGTGGACATTGGTATTTCCAATACAAAGAGAAATATTAATTCTAATATTTCACACAGGCTCAGGTTGCAGTGCAATTTGTTATTCATGCCCGTATAATGGAAAAATGCATTTCCTGTACGCACTGACCGTGTGGTTTGACACCCCTTTCGAGGGCAACGTAACACAGGGTTAAATTCTCCTCTGTTACGCTTTCTTTTTTCCTGCATAACAGAACCACATTTATGGCATGGATTTGCTTCTTGAACTGTATCCAAGAGATTGTGCTCTCTTAAAAAGGCGAGTGCTGTTTCTTCTGTCAGAATGACTCTTCTATAAAATTCCTTCAGCAACATTTTGATATACCCTCAATCGATGTTGACTATTTCAGGCCAAGGAGGAATCTGATTTAGGAGCTCCATTTGCTTCCTTTTATATGGCTGCACTTGGGTAGGCGACAAGTGGCAGTAGACCTCACGCTAGCGTCCCGAAGGGACGCGCGTCACCCGGTAGACCTCAGGTTGCCCCTGGGTAGGCGACATATGGCGGTAGACCTCACGCTATAGTAGCACCCAATCACCTTCCTCGGGCGTCATATGACTGCCCTGTAGCAAGAGTGTGGCAGCTTTTAATGTGTGTGTGATACTAGTTACTGTATATTGGTATATTATATATAAAGTAATGGTTTGTGGTAATGTTAGAATGCATAAATCAATGCCTTTTCAAATTTGATATACACACAATCACACTATTAATTAATACATCTTGATAAAATTAGTGGTAGCAAAATGTGCAAAAGCAGAGGGAGGTGTGTGGATAAATGAAGGAAGTTTGGGTATGTAATAAAGGGGGAGGGAGTTGAGACTGCTGCATGCAAAGGGATAATGCACCCCTGTGTGCTGGTGGTCCACACAGCAGTTAAAATTTAAAAAAAAAAAAAAAAAAAAAAAAAAGCGCGGTGCAGTACACCTCACGTGGATTTTAAATCCATGTGGGCAGATCTCGTCAAATGCACTAGAAAGTGACCAGATCCTACAACAATCTTTATTTTAGCCCTGTGGGGGATGGCTAGTATTCACAGAGAATAAAGTCAGCCCCCCTGGGCAGTTATATACTGTATATAAAAATGGTAATATACTACTACTATTACTACTGTACTATTATTATTAATATTATTTTCCCGTTTACAGATAAGAATGAGCTTGAGACAGCCTTGAAATACCTGGAGCAGGCTGCCCAGACAAATTTGGTAAGTAGAAGATTGATAGTGAATGAGTCCTTCAAATATTGCCACAAAACGCCACCTATACGGATGGAGTGTGTTCCAAGGCATAGTCAGGAGAAAACAGAAGCATCCAATTCCCATACACGATCACAGGGTCCTTAAACTAAGTTGTCGCTTAATTCGTATCCCCATGCAATAAAAAATTTGCGATAAAGAGCCGTTTCCTCGAAGAAGTACTTTAATAATTGATACCCAAATTGAGTGAGAGCCATTTCCTCTAAGATGTAGTTTGATAATTAATACCTAAATTGAGCGACGGAGCCATTTCCTCGGAAGAAGTAATTTCATAACACCACACTTTCTTCTGAACAATATTTTCAACAGTACTTCTTTTATTTCTTTGTTACAGTATTTTTTTCATAATTTTAGCAGAACTGTACCTATATTCATCACATTTTTATCAGTACCTTAATCCTTTTGTAATAGTGTTTCTTCATAATTATAGCGGTACCATGTTTTCTTTATATTTTTAGCAGTAATGTATGCTTATTTTCTTCACATTATTAGCAGTACTGTATTCCTTTTGTAACATTATTTTCTTCATATTTTTAGCAGTATTGTATTATATTCACATTATTAGCAGTATTTTATTCCTGTTATAACTATTGTCTTCATATTTTTTAGCATTACTGTATTCCCTTGTAACATTTTATTCTTTGTATTGACAGCCTGAGTACACCAAAGTGCTGAGTGATGTGTTACACCATGGTGGTAACTCAGCTGTGGCTCGTATGGCCGCTGGTATACAACTCAAGAACACACTCGCATCAAATGACCCTAAAGTCAAGGTCCAATATCAACAGCGATGGCTGGCATTCCCACCGGACGTCAGGGATTATGTTAAGACTAATGTAAGTACTTAGTCAACATTTATATTGTGTTAGTAGTGTATTATGATAAGACTTTATATCATTGTAAGTATTCCTTAAGGTTATATTTTCTACTTTGTTAAAACTAATGTAAATAATTCCTTCTAATTCACCATGTCATGATTAGTACAGATCACAACTGTAAAACTCTTTCATATTATATTATACTGTAGATTGTAAAACCTCTGGCATTTCAGACTAAAACCCTCTCATATTTCAGACTGTAAAATGCTCTCATATTATTGACTGAATAACACTCATATTATAGACTGTAAAACCCTCTCATATTATAGAATGTAAAATGCTCTCATATTATATAGATTGTAAAACTCTCTCATATTATAAACTATAACCCTCTCTCATAATACAGGTGTTGGGAGCGCTGGGAACTGAGCAGAACAGACCGAGCTCAGCGGCACAGTGTGTGGCATACATTGCTCTCACTGAGATTCCCGTGGGTCAGTGGCCAAACCTCATTGAAGGATTAGTGGCAAATGTTACAACACCTGGAGCTACAGACATGACAAAAGAGTCTACATTAGAAGCTATTGGTTATATTTGTCAGGTAAGTGTTTATACAGAGTCAGTTAAGTAATATATATTATAAAATAAATATGCCATTACTACTACCATACTAATGATGATGATAATAATAATAATAATAATAATAATAATAATAATAATAATAAAAATTGAATGTTATCAGTAAATTTCCATCACATCAATTGATTTTAACTCGTTACAGGACATTGAACCAGAAGCCATCGCGGCCCAGAGCAACAACATCCTGACAGCCATTGTACACGGTATGAAGAGGGATGAACCCAATGACCACGTCAGGCTGGCAGCAACTACAGCACTACTCAACTCACTAGAATTCACACGACAAAACTTTGAAAGGGACGCTGAACGACATTTCATTATGCAGGTGAGGTTTGGTTAGATTTACTTTAGCAGGTAGTATACTTTTGGTACATTGGAGTGCCATGATTCCTCCAAAGTATGCCAGAAAATGGGACCAGATGAACAAAAATGATGGTGGCCTGTTGCTTGGAATAGTTTGGGGGAATCTGTTGCTCCAAAGTTACCACCAACATTCTACTCCCCAGTTAATCATGTGACTTACACATGCACAATTGCTTCACCTGTTTGAATGTGGGCTGTGCTCATGCCAGGCTTCATCATCAGAGTTAAGCATTGTAATTAACCATATTTGGCAATGTGTAATAGACTACCAGTAATTTGGGCAAGTTGCAAAACAAGAGGTGCTAAAATATCATATTGGTACAACTGTTTGATTGGACATATAATTTAATATTTTATCTACATTATTATTTTACAATATTTTTTCTTAACATTTATCGTTATTTTTATTATTTAATTTTATCACCACAAAAGCATGTGGCCTTGGTAATAATAACAATGGATGACCCTAATTGTCTCTGTATAATCAATACCTGTAATATAAGAGTGGTGCTATTAAACTATTACTTGGAGGAAAAAAGCTCTTTGTTGCTCAATTCATATTGTATTGTATTAGAAATTGAACAAGTGACGAAAAGAACTTTTCCTCCAATTAGTAATTTAATAATACTAGTCATAGACTCCTAAAATTATATATGAGGTAGTGTTTGTTGTTTGAAAGTTGGTAGTTTCCACTTCATTAATGATACCAAGCTCTTTAATGTACAGTCATGGACAATAATAATAATCAACATTGAGTTGACTCGTGTAAACGTTTGACAGCTTCCTTCTGTTAGCTGAGAAAATGTGCAATAAGTAGGTTAAGTAACATCTAAATTAATACAAGCAGCTACTCACTATTATAAAAAAATAACATAATTATGATAACATGAAAATATTAGTCAACAATTTGTTTGAGTTAACCATATGTGACCTGAAACTTATGTCCACCACTGTACCTTATCAATAGTAGAATAAGATCTAACTATATTGTTTTGTTTTTTACCAGGTTGTGTGTGAAGCCACTCAATCCACCAACACTCAGATCAAAGTAGCAGCATTGCAGTGTTTGGTCAAGATAATGTCCCTTTATTATCAGTATATGGAACACTACATGGGACCTGCTCTATTTGCTGTAAGTATAAGAAAATTAAATTTGCCACATAATTATAAATTATCCTTTTAACATAGGCTCAGTAAATCACTTATATTATACAGTGGATTAAATGTAGCACATAATCCTTTTAGTCCATTTGTTTTTGAGGGGAAAAAATTACTTGAGTGTAGGTAAATGGCTTTCCCATTACCCACCATTCTTGCAGCAATCAGCCTGGTAACCCATACAATACAAGGGAGCAGTGTGTGTTGGGGACCACACTAAAGGTTCATATAGCCTGGGAGCTGAACCCCTTGTCTGTTGTGGGGTCCTACACTGGTACCAGAGCCTCAACTACCCTTGAAAAATGGCATATTGGATATTGATGATGAAAAATGACTTTGGTTATTTGTTTTAGGATGACGTTATTTTTATATTAATTTATTTATTCTTACACTTCAGATCACATTGGAGGCTATGAAGAGCGATATAGATGAGGTAGCGCTGCAGGGCATTGAGTTTTGGTCCAATGTGTGTGATGAGGAGGTAGACCTTGCCATTGAGGCGTCAGAGGCTGCTGAGTTGGGACGACCACCAGAAAGGACATCAAGGTTCTATGCCAAGGGAGCACTACAGGTTAGTTATTTAGTTCTCTCATTTTCCATTTAGTTTTTAATGTTTTACATTCTATTTATTTAGTTTTTTCAGTGTCTTTTTCCTAAACTAATGATGTGGATGTGGATTTTATATTTATTCATGTTTTTAATATATGGATTTATTTTCTATTTTTTTAATAATTTTTTAATCATATTTTTTTGCTTGCAGTATCTTGTGCCAGTGCTGATGATGACTCTGAGTAAACAGGAGGAGGCTGATGATGATGATGAGTGGAATCCTTGTAAGGCAGCTGGTGTGTGTGTCATGTTACTGGCCACATGTACTGAGGATGACATTGTACCACACGTCCTTCCATTCGTCAAGGATAATATCAAACAACAGAACTGGAGGCTGCGTGATGCTGCTATTATGGCATTTGGTATGTTATATTAATGGGTATATAGTATAGTAGGCCCTAATTATAAATGATTAAATTTACCACTATCTGTTTAACACAGGCAACTGCACTAAATACCGTTAATGAAGTTTCATGCTGTGGGATATTGTTTATGAAATAAGTGATCTTACACAGATCATTTGTTATAGTATCTGTCTTGGAAGGTCTTGATTGACTATCCAAAAGTTGGATTATTATTAATTTTTGTTATTGAAGTAAAATATATAACCCAGGTCATTTGTTTCAGGTTCCATCTTGGAAGGTCCTGACCCAACCAACCTGAAGCCAATGGTAGAGCAGGCCATGCCAACGCTGATCGAGGCTCTGAGTGACTCATCAGTTGTAGTGAGGGACACCACAGCCTGGACGTTAGGTCGTGTGTGTGAACTCATACCAGACGCAGCCTGTAATGACACATACCTCAAGCTGCTGCTGGAAGCATTGGTACACAGCCTGAAGGGGGAAGCCCGAGTGGCGTCAAACGTCTGTTGGGCACTGAGTTCACTAGCAGAGGCAGCATATGAACAGGCAGACACCGGTGATGTGGACGGTGAACCCCCAGCCACATATTGCCTCTCGGCCTTCTTTGACCCACTCGTTGATGTGCTGTTGCAGACCACAGACCGTGCCGACGGTAACCAGTGCAACCTTCGCAACGCAGCATATGAAGCACTAATGGAACTCATGAAGAACTCGCCACAAGACTGCTACCCAACTGTACAGAAGACAACAATGATTATATTAGAACGACTACAACAAGTACTACATATGGAGTCACAAGTACAGTCACACAGTGACCGTGTACAAGTCAACGACATACAATCACTGCTATGTGCCACCCTACAGTCTGTACTACGCAAGGTGACCCCAGACGATGCCCCCAAGATCAGCGACCCCATCATGGCCGCCCTGTTGCAGATGTTCCAGACGTCACAGGGCAAGTCTGGGGGTGTACAAGAGGATGCATTATTGGCTGTGTCAACACTAGTCGAAGTTCTTGGTCATAACTTTTTGAAATACATGGATGCCTTCAAGCCATTCCTCTCACTTGGTTTGAGGAATGTCGACGACTATACCGTGTGTTCTGCTGCCGTAGGTGTCACCGGGGACATCTGCCGTGCTCTGGGGGATAAGGTAGAGCCGTTCTGTGACGAACTCATGTCGATGTTGGTCGAGAATTTGGGCAACAACAACGTACACCGCAATGTGAAGCCAGCCATTCTATCTGTGTTTGGTGACATGGCTCTTGCACTAGGACCAAAATTCACCAAATATTTAGAGGTTGTTCTACAGA
This sequence comes from Petrolisthes cinctipes, assembly GCA_033782935.1. Taxonomy (NCBI): domain Eukaryota; kingdom Metazoa; phylum Arthropoda; class Malacostraca; order Decapoda; family Porcellanidae; genus Petrolisthes; species Petrolisthes cinctipes. The sequence goes on along the minus strand of JAWQEG010006770.1, from coordinate 33,910 downwards.
TGTTACACCAGGCATCACAGGCTCAAGTGGACCGATCCGACTTTGACAATCTGGACTATCTTAACGAGCTGCGTGAGACATGCCTCGAGGCCTACACTGGGATAGTACAGGGCCTGAAGGGTGATGGTGCCGCTCCCAACCCAGAGGTGCAGCTCCTACGCACACATGTACCACACATGATTACATTCATCACATCAGTGGCCGCTGATGATGAGAAGTCAGACCCAGTTGTTGCCAGCTCTGCAGGACTTATTGGGTGAGTCTGTTTATCTATATAGAGTTTCATTCTTTGGCTATGGGTTATTTATTTATTTATGTATTTGGCCTCCATCGAGTTTCATTCTTTAACTATGGGTTTTTTTTTTTTTTTTTTTTTTTTTTTTTTTTTTTTGCCAGTTCAGTAGGACTTATTGGGTGAGTGTCTGTCTGTTCAGAGTTTCATTCCTTGTCTATGGTTGGTTTGTTTTGAGGGACCTGTTCCTTGTTTCAACTGTCCTATAAGTTTGCCTCTTGTTCCATTCCTTCATGACAATTATGCTTGTTTCACTTGTATCCTTTTACCACATTGTCAGCAGATCACCAAGTCTATATGGTAATGAATAATAAAAGCCTTGGAATATATTTGTTGGTCTTCAATGAATGTGAAATGTAGTGGTGGAGACAAGTATTTATTCATAGTATATCCAGGGTATAGATACAGTTGGCCTCAGGAATTCGTACACAGAGCATTAGTTACAGGGGTCTTTGGCTTCGGTCAACCAGACTCGGGACTGCTCGGCCAGACAGTCTGAGGAACAACAACAACAGGGGTCTTTATTCTGTACATGCTGTAAGGATAATTCTGCTAACTGATTCAAATATTAGCCAAATAACATTACTAAGAAATTTTCGCGATAAGAAAATATTATAGGTGTTACGAACTCTTGATGTCACAGTGGTGTATACAAATTCCTGAGACCGACTGTACATAAATATATAATGAGTTTTAGACAGACGAATAACATATAGTGTAATTAATTTTGCAGAGACCTGTGTTCGGTATTTGGTGCTGACATGCTACAGTTGGTAGAGACAGACCCCATCACCAGCCTCCTCACACAGGGTCGACGCTCCAAGACCTCCAAGACCAAAACACTGGCTATGTGGGCAACCAAAGAAATACGTCGACTCAAGAGTAACAGCAGTTGGTGAGTACTGTATATTTATTTATCATTTATAGTATATTTATATCATTAGAGAAAGTATAGTATAGTATTTGTTATTTATTATATAGGATAGGTAGGTCTATATTATTATATGGAAAGAGACAGGTTTTTTTTTGTGTGTGTGTATATATTGCAGTTTAGGTATAGTATTTGTTATTTATGACACAAGGTAGGCAGTCTATTTATATTATTATAAAGTTAGGGTTATTATTTATTATATGATTAGAGTAGGTAGTCTAGTTATATTATTATTATAGAGTAGGTAGGGTATATATAGTATTTATTATTATGGAGTAGGTAGGGCATAGTATTGATTATTATATAGGATAGGTTGACTAGTTATATTATAATTATAGAGTAGGTAGGAGATAGTATTTATTATAATAGGATGTGTAGTCTAGTTACATTATAATTATAGAGTAGGTAGGGTATAGTATTTATTATTATATAGGGTAGATAGTCTCTATTATTATAGAAATAGAATTAGGTAAGGTATAGAGTAAGTTAGTTATTTTAGAGTACAGTAATGCTTTGTTTTGCATTGTTATGTGTGTGTGTGATACTCTTAACAACAACAGTGCAAACAATGTATTTCTGTATATATTATTATATGTAGAATAGGTGGGTAGGTTATTATTATTATTGACTACTGTAAATATGTGATAGTGATGACTCAACCAGTGCTTACAAAAATGTTTAATTCTTTGGTTAGTTTTCCTGGGACCAAATTGGCATTTTAATATATATATAGTTCAGTGCTTCCGGGAAATAATTGGGGAACACAGGAAAACATACATCAATTTTTTCTTTGTAATATTTTGAGATTAGAATTTGGGGAAAATTTGGGGGTGAAATACATACATTCATTGCACTATATCATTAGAATTGGGGGAGAAACATAATTTTTCTTTCATTGCCTTTTAAGATCAATATTGGGGAATATGGGAAATGCATACATTTTTTCATTATTTTCTTTTGCGATCAAAATTGGGGGAAGAACATATTTTTGTTATAATTTGTTCTCTGCACCGTATGCAAAGAACATTGATAGTGTTGACAATACTGTGATACCGGTACGATGAATCCACATGAATGGCCACATGAATTCTTACACAGGGTACAAGGAGAGGTAGATCATTATCCTGGTAGTACTGCAATGAATGGTCTACCAAGTGTCTCGGTGATTACAAAACAACAAACCTAATGGTAATGTATTATAGTTATGTAGTGTTATATCTTCTATATGTTGTAAGCTCTCTAAAACAACAGTGTGTATATGAATTCTTGTGGCCACCATACTTGTATCACACCATCATGTACAAGTGGTGAATAAGAGTATTTATTCATTGTATATCCAGCCAGGGTGTACTGGAATACAATGCATGATTATTTGAATAACAGAGGGATATATATACCAAAAGTAAAATTGCACTAAATTTGAAAATAATATTGCCGTAAAGTAATTTATATATAATTTAACAAAAAAAAATGCATTAAATATGAACATTGTTATAGTTATGGGAAAAAGTGTTTTGTTATGAAGTAAACACAAAAACTATGAAAAGATATACGCGTAATTTTTTGTTTTAAATATTGGAAAAAAAATTGTTTGGTTATGAAATAATTTAACACAAGATGCAATGAATATGGGGGGGAAATTATTCTAGATATTGGGGGAAAATTTATTGCTTATAAAATATTTTAACAAGAATAAAAAAAAAAGGGTAATTTTTTGTTACAAATATTGGGGAAAATATTGTGTTGGTATGAAGTATTTTAACACAAAAAGGCAATAAATATGGAAATATTTTGTTACAGATATGGGAAAAAAAAATTCATAAAATGTTATAAAATACTGTAACACAAAAAATGCATTAATTATATGGACAAAATATTGTTCTGTCTTTAAAATTAGAAAAATGCAATATGGAAAAAAAAAAAAATTAAATTTAAATTAACAAGCACTAAAGGGTTAAGCACTATCACACATCAATCAAAATAGTAATTTTTTTATATATAAAATATAGTACCGGTATATTTTTTAACTTTAATTATATAGGTAGGGTAGTGTTTATAATAAAAAAAATAGCTTCCATTCCATATATTATGTGACTATTTTATATTATGTGACTAATTTTAGACAACACAGAGCATGCATGTTGAATATATTAATAATGAATGATTGTATGTGTGAATGTTGAAAGTGTATGTGTGTGAAATTTGAATATGAATGTATGTGGTGTGAATGTTTAAAATGAATATGTTGTGTGAATGTTGAAAATGTATGTATTTATATATGTACTGTGTGAAAGTTGAAAATGTATGTATATATGTATGTATGTCTTAAAAATGAGTGTTTTTGTGAATGTTGAAATTTATGAATGTGTTACAGACTTGTCATCATTTTTGTGCACATGGAGTGGTTTATTGTTATTATTATTATTATTATTTTATTATTATCTATGTATCTCCACTCCCTTACCCAGGGTAGGGGTCTACTAATACCTCCTCAGTATCCCTGCATGTCATAAAGGTCACTAAATGGGCTTTCACTTCTCAAACTGTCCCTATTTTTTCATCTGTTACCTTTTGTGCTTACTGTCACACCTCTCAATCACTTTTATCCTCGGGTGCCATATGATCTCACTGTTGCCGTGCCATATATCAATCAGTCACTCACACCACACCTCTCATATACATTCTTACTCACACCTACACTTATCATATACATTGTTATTACTTTCCCCATCCGACATTGTATTATGTTATGAAACTCAACATGTGCACAGAAATGATGTGTGTGTGTGTGAGTGCAGTAAATATTTCATCTCTTATTTCTGTGTGTGTGAGAGTGAGTGAGTGCAATAGTTACTTCTCTTCTCTTTTTTTTTTTGGTGTGTAAGAGTGTGGCAGTTACAGCTTTTTTTTTCTCCTGTGTGTGTGAGAGAGAGAGAGAGTGCATGAGTGAGTGCAGCATTTACTTATGTTACTTTTATATGTGTGTGTGTGTGTGTGTGTGTGTGTGTGTGTGTGTGCAGTCAATCATTCCTTAGACAGATCCAGTTGTTTTAGTTACGATGTATGTATGTGTATCTGACCACTCAATAAAAAATATAATAATAAAAAAAAAAACATTAAAGGGGAATGTGTGTATAGTTTTGTTGGTAAATCTGGAGCAACTAATTCCTCAAAAAATATAAATGTATTCCAAGCAATGACAACAGCAGGCTACCATTATTGTTTTTAATCTGGTCCTGTTGTTTCCTGGCATAATTATATACAGTACTTTGGAGGAATCAACAAGGCACTCCCAATGTACCCAAAGTATACTACACACTTCCTTAAATAAATTAAATGAATGGTGCTTGAATTGTTGTGGTATTTATCTCCATCAAATGCAAGAATATCCGTGGTGGTGGTGTTGACAATGACGTGGTACATTCACTAACCATAAAATCTATCCCATCTGAGTCAAAGCCCAAGATCTGAAGCAGGTGGTTTCTGGGACGACAGCCTACCTAAAGTCTGTATGGGTTAGAGAGATGTGTGGCTTCATGATGGTTTAGGTGAGCTGTGTGTGTGTGTGTGTGTGTTTTGTCCTCGTGATTGTTTGAGTGGGCTGTCGTCCAGAGACTGCCTGTTGCTTCAAATCCCGGGCTTTGATTCGCTTGGCCTAGATTTTATATATGGTCAGCGAGTGTACCTGAACAATGGCTCTAGTGTGTGTGTTTACAGAGTGGTACAATGACTCCACACCATCATTAACACCACAAAAGTTCTTGCATATGGCCCAAAGTTTGAGTGGCTGGGGGGAAAAAGAATTATAAAATAAAATAACAATACAAAATATGGACCAAATTTTGAGTGGCTAAAAGAATGAAATAAAAATATAACGGGCACATTTTGAGTGGCTGGAAAAAAGTATATATATACTGTATAAATAAACTAAAAAAAAGTCTAGAGTGTGTGATAAAGAACCAATCGTCAACTAACTAACTGGTAGTAGCCCCTAACTTGGCTTTTCAGATGAGTGGCGAGTGGTAGTCTGTGATGCGATGATGAATCTGATGATGATGATGAGGATGTGATGGTGATGTCTGCCTGCATGGAGTAGTGATATGGTGATGCAAGAGAGCAAGCGGTGATGATGATGATGGTGCAAGAGAGCGAGCAAGAGAGCAAGAGTTGTCCCATACGATACATACGCCTGCCTGAGTGGTGAGTGGTGGTGGTGGTGGTGATCAACGGATTGTGTTTGTGTGGTGAGTGGAACATACAAACAAACACTATTATAGAAGGTACTGTGTATGTGTCCTCTCGATGTAAGATGAATAAATCTGTGAACACAAACTCCAAGACAAGTAAACAATTGCATAGAAGGTGCGGTGTATGTCCCCTCAATGTAAGGTGAATAAATCTGTTGACACATACGTGAAAACAAACAGACAAACAGTTGCATAGAAGGTGCGGTGTATGTATTCCCTCGATGTAAGGTGAATAAATCTGTTATCACTTGTATCCTTTCAACAGACTCAGTAAGTCACTTATATATACAGTAGGCCCTTGATATAAGATGATTAAATTAATCACTTGTATCCTTTTAACACAGGGTCAGTAAATTGTCTAGTTACTGTGTATGGTAATGAATAACACAAGCCTGGGAAAACATATATTAGTGATCTTCAATGAGTGTAAAATGATGTAAGTGGTGGATACAAGTATATATTCATTGTATAGTAATATCCAGGGTATACAGTACACATACCTCCCCCTTCCCCCCTGAAATACATGTGATGTTGATAGTGATGAAGGTGATAGTGATGATGAAAGTAGACGTTTGTGTGTGCGATGACGACAGACAAACAAACAAACACATGAGCCTCACAAGAAAGAGTGTGTGTGCGACAATGACAAACATGAAAGCCCCACAAGAAAGTGTGTGCGCGATTATGACAACCCCTTCGAAAGCCTCACTAGAGTGTGTGCGCGATTATGACAACCCCCTTCGACAGCCTCACTAGAAAGAGTGTGTGGTGTGTGCGATTATGACAACCCCCATCGAAAAGAGAAAGTGTGTGTGTGTGTGAATATACTTTGAAAATTCATTCTCAATAACAGGAAATATAATATTAAATTTGATTATCACAGAATATTAAAAATATTTCATTCTCAATAACAGGAAAACTATATTTATTATTTTGGTTAACACAGAAGCAAAAAAAATATATATATATAGATAAAATAAAGATTTCATTCTGTAACAGGAATGTTGATGATAAATTTGGATTATCACAGAAAATAATATATATGTATGAAACGGATTTCGTTCTCAGTAACAGCAAAAATAATAATAGATTTTAAGCATCACAAAAAAAAATTTAAAAACAAAGATTTCATTCAGTAACAGAAATAATAAAGTTTGATAATCACAGAAAAAATATAATGCTAAAATAAAAATTTCATTCAGTAACAGAATTAATAGATAATAAACTTTGGTTAATATAAAAAATTGATACAATTAAAATTTCATTCTCAAAGTAAATTAATCATATAGCGGTATGTCCATTTTCTTAATTACTGGGGGAAGGTAGTACAGTGTTGGTAAATCTGGAGCAACTGTTGATTCCTCCAAACAACAGGATAACATTATTTATTGTTAATTTCAATGTGTTTCATGGCATACTCTGGAGGAATCAAGGTGCTCCAATGTACACTCGGCAAAAGAAAAAGAAAAAGTATTGGAACCATCCATATGTTAATGTTTATATTAATAACGGTGTAGGGTGTGTACTCTTCATTATTCCCAGACTGATGATGGTGTCTGGCTAATATATAATATAATTAATGTCACCCTGCATTGATACTCAGTCAGCCTAGAGCTGTTGGCTTGAGAGGATGTCTGTTGCTGAGTGGAGGGTGAAGAGGGGGATGTGGACTCCTGCTATACAGGAGTACCAACCTCAACATACTTACAGTAACAGTGGTATTTACAACACTTTATTTTGCTGAGTGTACTAACAGTATATTAACTACTGTATTCCCTTAGGGTTAGTCCTTGTCCTGTTAAGTGCCTTGTAGGAATGAATGGTGCTGTAACTCTGAATCTTATATACAGTATGTACCCAACTCATAAACAATTCATTTATTATTTACTCCCTTATTCATTTATTATTAATGCCGGGTTCACACAAGGGGGTTTAATGCTGTACTATATACATGAAGCGTTTTCAGTAGCGCCATTATTGCTCATGTAGTGAGTAATGGCATCAGTCTGTAGTTACCCAGGAATTGTCATGGTAAAACAGTATCTCTCCTCATTGGCTAGCAGCCCATCCACTGCCTTCAAAAGGTGGTGGTAACCACTGGGTGTACACTCATTCCTTTATATGTATCAAAAACATGTGGTTGTGTTGGGAATCTTGATACTCACACATTTCGTGAACTGTGTTTGAGTAAACCACTTCATAGACTGACAGTGACTTATGAAACGTGAGTTGTTCAAATACGCCTCATGTGAACAGGACCTTAGTTAGTGTGTATGGTAATGAATAACACAAGCCTGGAAAAACATTTACTCCAGATTTACCAATAACACTGTACACATTCACCCCCTTTTAGGTTTTTTCTCTTGCATGAACATACTTTTTTTTTTAAGTAAATAAAGTATTAAATAAATGAGTGATTGGGGTGATACAAAGGTTAGAAATAATGTTGTCCAGGTTTCCCTGTTTCAACACTTCCTCCTAACTTGGTCAAGCCTCAAGTACTCTTCCACTCTTGTTCCAACATTCCATCCGTAATTGGTCAAGCTGCCCTTTACCCCTTATGTACCTTTATACATTGTTCTTCCATCTGCCTCTCACAACAGGTCCCAAAACCACTTCCATTAACAAACACATGTTCAAACCACCTCAATGCTGTACCCAAGTTAATTTATGCGCAATATGTACACAAATGAAATCTTTCTTTAAAAAAAAAAATCTTAATCCATACTGAGAGTGTATATTAATGTGTTTTTAAAGCCTTTGAATAACTGAAATGCTAATGACTACAGTACTGTCATATCTATGCAATGTATATGAATGAAATCTTTGTTAAAGAAAATAAGTAATAATAGCATAAGTAAAAGATATACATTGCTTCTAAACTGAAAATTGTGAAGCCTTTGAATAATTTAAATACTATGCATCTGTGAATGAAATCCTTGTTACCAAGAGAAAATTAAATTTATAAATAAATGAAATAACAATACAATATACAGTACAGGGTGTATTGCGACGTATAGCAGTAACTTACACCAGAGCTATATATATATTTCATTTAGAGTATAATTTGTTTAATAAAATATGCTCTGAATGATCTCAGTACAATACACTGGATATTGATGAAAAAGGCTGCAACTTGTTGACAAATGGTGGGACGGAAGGCTGGGAGCTTTGGAGGGGCGGCGGGAGACAAGTAGCTGATAATCCATTAGGGTACTCGTCTCCTGTCGCCCCTACGAAGCTCCAACCTTCCCATCCCACCATCTGTCAATAAGTTGCAACCATTTTCATCAATATTCAGTGTACTGTACTGAGATCACACACCATACTTTATAAAATAAATTATACTCTAAATGAAGTTATATATATCTGGTGTAAGACAATACTATACATTGCAATACACCCTGTATATTGCATCTTAACTCTGTAGAAATATTTTGCGAGAAACCTTTAATAATAAAAAATAAAATCCTTGCTAAATAAAATAATAATAAATAAAATAGAATATACTGTATACCTTGCAGTCTTAACACCGAAAAGATTTTGATTAATGTAAAATTAAATCCTTGTTAAAAACGAAAAATAATAAATGAAATAAAAGATAAACCTTATATCTTGACACTGAAATGAAAAGATATATGTGAGAAGACAAACTTAACTATATTTGAGAGTGATAGGATTTTATAAGCCAGAGCCACTGACTACACAAGGAAAAAAATTACACTATACCTTGGATATATAATGAATAAATACTCGTATCCACCACTTAGTTCATTTTACACTCACTGAAGACCACCCATATGTTTCCCCAGGCTTGTGTTATTCATTACCATACACACACACACACACACACTATCAAAGCTTTTAACACAGGGTCGGTAACTTACTCAGTGTGTATGGTAATGAATAACACAAGCCAGGGAAATCATGTATTGGTGGTCTTCAATGAGTGAAAAAATGAAGTGAGTGATGGATACAAGTATTTATTCACTGTATACTGTCAGGGTAGACTGTAAACAAAACATAAACAAACTGACTGTTGAATGTCTGACTGTGATAATTATACTGTACTGTAGGAGACCGTGTGTGTGTGTGTATTGTACTGTTTGTAATGAATGTGTACAGTAAACAACACCCTCTTTGTACATTGCACACCCATTCATAATAAACCCAGTGGTGGATAATTATGAGGGTTTATTGTACACACATTAATAGTCAGGGGTATAATACACACTCATAACAACAGTAGAGAATGAGGGATTACTTTACTTTAGGAGACCGTGTGTGTCTGTGTGTGTGTGTTGTTGACATGGAGAGGTGGTTATAACGTGTGGTGCAGCTGATTCCATTGTTAAGGTGATATATGTATGTGCTGTCCAATTGTAATGCTTATTATTTCTACCAACCAAACAAGAGAATTATTATTATTATTAATTATTATTCAAACAAAGAAACAAATCCCCACCCAACCAACCAGCTAACTCAGTGTGTAAACAAATTCTTATTTGTATCATCATTATTATTATTACACACATGATTGTAAAGAGATGTTGGTGTCTGGTATTGTGTACTCTGAATTACACTTGCATACATATATGGACTGTGTGTGTATTCTGAAGCACATGTATGAACTGTGTGAAAACAATTTTATATGAACTGTGTGTAGAAAAATAAGCATACATGGACTGTGTGTAAAGATATTGTGTGAAAACACATACATGGCCTGCCTGTGTGTGCATAAAGATATTGTGTGAAAACATACATACATGGACTGTGTGTGTGTAATCTTGAAGTACATCCATGGCAAGTGTGTGTGTGTGTAAAGATATTGTGTAGTTCTATATCCATTGCTGCTTATTCTGTACCATATTAATACACCATACGGCTTTGACAGTCACCAGGCAGGGAGATGTGTAGTCATTGTTGTGTTGTGTGTACACCATCACTCACTGTGATGATTGACTGTGTGTATACATCTGCCAACTATGTGTGTGCACCTGCCAACTGATTGTGTGTACGCCATTTATGACTGACTGTGTGTGCCATCACTGACTGACTATCTTTGTGTGTAGCCTGTACCATTACTGACTGACTTCTGTGTGTGTCATGCCAACACCACCACCACCCCAGTGTGTGTGTATGTGTGTACACCATCACTGACTGACTGTACACCTCTGCCAGCTGACTGTGTAGTCTGTCATGCCAACAACACCAACACCCCAGTGAGTTGTCGTGTGTGTGTGTGTGTGCACACCTACACCAACTGACTCACTCTCTGTCTGTGTGGTCTTATGTCAAGCTGCCAATACACACCTTCCCCACACACCCTTAACCCCTAATACCATCTCCTTCTCCCACATTCCCCCTCTCTTACCACCAACTCTCCCTACTCCCTCCCTTCTCTCACACCTCTTCCCCAAGTGACGTGACATAATAGTGAGTGTAAGAGAGTGCAAAACAAAACAAAACAAACCTTGTCGTTCTTGAAGGACTAAATGTGACTGTGATAATGTGTTCGTTCCTCTTAAGTGTGTGTGTGTGTAAATGATGTGTAGTCTGGTAGAAGAGTGTGTGTGTAAATGATGTAATCTACTAGAAGAGTGTGTGGTTATTTTTTTTAGAGAATGATGTGTAGTCTAGTAGAAGAGTGTGTGAGTATGTGTTTTTGTAGAGGTGTGTTTATGTAAATGATGTGTTTTTTAGTATGAGTGTGTGTAAATGATGTGTTTTTTTAATAGAAGAGTGTATATGTGTAAAGGATGTGTTTTAGTACGAGTGTGTGTGTAAGTGCGAATGTTGTAGTTTAGTAGAAGAGAGTGTGTGTGTGTATGTAATGAGTATGTGTGTGTGTGTGTGTGTACATTCCACCGGATGATGGTGTTTAGGTTTAGTATTAGTGTACAGATTAAAAACAAACAAACATACAAAACGAGTGTACAGATAAAACCACAAGCATACATACATACATACATAATGAAACAACACAGCAGAACAAACAAATACAAAATGAATGAAAACAAATAATATACAGAATAAAATAACAAAAACAACTAAAGTAAGTACACTCGATCAAAAAAGTATCTCGCATTTCCCTCTGGAAACATTCTGACACCTAAGACGATGGCTACTGAAAACGAGCTTGTTTATCATGAGCTGTAGCGATCATTTACAGAACCATCGGACCCCACCTGCGCGATACTTTTTTGATCCAGTGTACACAACATCGAACCACAACACAAACAAACGACACAATAAGCTTGACTTTAGAAATGTTAAGAAAAAAAAAATAACTAGACTATAAACCCAACCCAAACCAACTTGTTATTACTTCAAAAAAGAAAAATAAATAAAATATAGATTGAATTGTGTGTCAATCTTATGAATTAATTAAAGGGATTTAATATTATTTACACATTATTTAAAGTGTTAATGGAAGATTATCATGTTGGTGAATTAAAAGGCTACCGAGTCCTTCAAACTATGTCCTGTCTGTTTCCTGGCATACTTTGGAGGAATCAGTAGCCTTCCAATTCACCAACAAGAGAATCTCACCATAATTGCTTGAAGTACTTTGGAGGAATCAGATCACTCCAATATACCCACCAAAATATGTGTATATATTATTATTATTATTCCTTTAATTAATTAACTATGGATAATCCTAGTGTATATTTTTTCACAATCCATGTTAAATAAATAAATTATACATTTATTATTATTATTTTTATTATTTATAATGTTCATTAATTTTTTTTCATTTTTCGTTCGTGATTATTTTTTGTGTACGAATTGAAAACATTTGAATAAAATAAGTTTGAAAAAAAAAATATATATATTGTGTTTTTATTTATACTTCCTGTAGACATAGTACATAATTATGCAAGAATGACCATGATGTTTACAATGGTGTGGTAACAGTACAATGACTCCATACACACTAACATTACAGAGTCATAGTACCATTACAACGCCATGGTCATTCTTGCATATGGCCCTTAGTGTGTATGGAGGCATCGTACCAGTACTGTACCACTAATACTTAATAACTAAATACTAGTAATACTAAATATGCTGCCTTTTTTTTCAAGTATTACAAAATTTATACAGTACAATATTTATAATTTAGCAAGTACTGTACAGCCCCGAGCACTAATAAGTATTCAGATGTGCTTGGATACCTAGAGACAGTAAATAAATGCACAGTAAGATCCCCATTGGAATTAGTTTGTTGGTGAATTGGTGGACTGTTCAAAGCTGTTTACTTACTAGTGGTGGTGACTATACAACCGAAGAATTATGGACGCTGTTCGGTAGCTGAGAGGACAACATTTTTCTCTCGCACTACAACTTTTTTGATGGCTTCTCTCTCTATATTCTCTGGCAGCAGTAGTAGTAGTGTTGTTGTGTAGGGTAGCCAGCTAGTACCATACCTTAAGGTGAGATTCTTTGCTTGGTGAATATGAAGGTCTGTCATTCCTCCAAACTATGCCATGAAACAGATCCCCTGTTAACTGCATGTGTTCAGCTAACTGCTCACCAGACTGTCCACACACCAAACTTTCGGTAAGCAAAATATCAAGCACCTGCTTTGGCCCATATAACATTCTGTGTTATTGTTGTACTTACCATTGACCACACACAAAGCTGCTACACCTGGTACACTCGCAATCCAAAATTTGTATCTAGGTCTTGCTAAAGTTTCGAATAATTTGACATACTAGTGAACCAATTACAACACTTATCCTGTTTCCTATTAAATGAGCTCGCTTACTAAGTATTCGAAACAAACCTGGATACATATTTTGGATTGCGAGTGTACATATGAGGTACTTAAGGAACAACAGGAAAGTGAACAAAAATTATAGGTTGTTGACAGGCAAACAGTAATACTGTTATTGATGCCTGGCTGTCAACAAACAATAACTTTTTTTTGCTCCCTTTCCATCCTGTTGTAGCTAACTCGAAAGTAATGAGGTGTACGTACCAGCTTCATGTGTGGGCAACTGTACATACAACAATCGGAAGAAAATTGCCCAGTATGACGCCTCCTATAAGGTGATACCTACAAGGTATCTTGGAAAGGGGGCATGTTCAAGGGAAATGGTGTAGCTGAAATTAATCTTATAATGGTATAAATTAGTGGGTTATGAAGGTAGAAAACCCCCATACTAAAGAACACTAATACTGCAAATATTTACCCTATCCTTTTAACACTGGCTTAGCAAATCACGCCCTTTTAATTCTTCCACTGTCCCTTCTTACCTTGGTGTTTGCTGTCCCACCCTTCTATCACCTTTCTCCCTCCTTACCTTGGTGTTTGTCGTCCCACCCCACTATCACCTCTCCCTGTCCCACCCTTCTATCACATTATCCCTCCTTTCCAATTATTCAACTCTCCCTCATTACCTTTGTGTTTGCTGTCCCACCTTTCTATCCCTTTCTATCTCCCTCCCCATTTTTCCACTGACCCTCCTTACCTTGGTGCTCTCCTTCCCCATTTTTCCACTATCCCTTTGCATGCAGTAGTGTAAACTCCCTTCCCCTTATGGTCCCTTCAGGGCTGGTCTCATGGAAGGTGCGGCCCCACTTGTAGCTCTTGTGGTAACATGGACTTGGGCCCACATCACTGGCTGTGGAATCAAAGACCTTCCCCCCAATCTCCCTGGTCCAGTAAGCTCTGGTCCCATTTCCCTGGGATGTGCTTCAGTAGTCCAGGCATATAGGGCAGCTCCTCCTTTATTTTAACTTTTTTTTTTCACTGAGACCAGAGTGTACCAGGGGTCTGTGGGACAGAAGGCCATTCTGCCCCGGGAGAACATCAATGACAACAACCACCTTTGTGCTTGCTGTCCCACCTTTCTATCACCTCTCTCCCTCCCCATTCTTCGACCCTCCCTCCTTACCTTCGTGCTTGTTGTTGTTCTACCTCTCTTGCTTCCTTTGTTCTACAGGGTTTGCCAGGTCTATATAGTGTGGTCTTCTTTCATCCCCAGTGAGTCAGTCAGTTGTTACAGCAATATCTTCCTCTTTGTTTGCTTGTGTTTTGTTATAATTTTCTCAATCTCACACACACACACACACACACACACACACACTTTCTGTATCTGTGACTCCCAAACACCTTATACTTTCTGTACTTATAATCCTTGTGTATTTTTATATTTATTTATCTTCTCATTTACTGACCTTTTATAATTTTATTATTAGTAGTATTTATTTTATTTATTTATTAATTTTTATGGGTAAGGTAATGATGAACAGCAAGGGCAAATTTACCCCCTCAGTTTGAGAAGGGGGTGATACATTGATAGTGGTAAATACGGAGTAAATTTTTCCTCCAAACTATTCCAAGCAACAACTTGTCACCATCATCCGTGTTCATCTGGTGCTGTTTCCTGGCATACTTTGGAGGATTCAAGACACTCCAATGCACCAAATATGTATTATATCCTTAAGGTGGAAGTACAGTGTTGGTAAATCTGGAGCAACTGATTTCTCCAACCAACAGAACACCATTATTTTTGTTCATTTGGTCCTGTTTCTTGGCATACTTTGGAGGAATCAAGGCGCTCCAATGTAACAAAAAGTGTATTAAACCCTTAAGGTGAGATTCTTTTGTTGGTGAATAGGAAGGTGTAAGATTCCTACAAATTGTCACCAAACAACAGATTCCCTATTAGTACCATTGAGGGTGTTTGTCTGTTTCCTGGTATAGTTAGGAGGAATCAGTAACCTTCCAATTTACCAACAATAGGATTTCCTTGTAACGAACTTTTGTGTGTGTGTGTGTGTGTTGAAGGTTGTACTCATTTGACATACATACTTACATAGCAGTATACTAATTATTACAACACTTATCCTATCTCATAATAAATATACATGTGTGTATTTGTTTTGAAGTTTGGAATCATTTTATGGGATTCTCTTGGGGGTTAATTTGAAGGTCTATGATTCCTCCATACTATGCCACAAAACAGATCCCATATTAAAGTAACAACACACACACACACAATCTTTCATACATACTGTACACACACACACACACACACACAATCTTTCATACATACTGTACACACACACACACACACAATCTTTCATATATATATATATACACACACATTATCTTTCAGACACATACACATAGCCTACACACACACTCTCAGACACATGCACATACATGCAATTTTTCATACACATACACACACACACACATTATTAATATGATTTGTGACTACTGTGAGTAATCAATCACCTACTCACTTATAGTCATTACACACACACATACTCATACCATCATTACACACACACACAGGCATTGTATCAGTACCATTATTATTATTATTATTCTTGCATATGAAAAGTATACCATCCCCTTGAACCCAAATACCAAACACATTCATAGTTATTTTTTACACTCCTAAAATTCAAAAATAAATGAAATAATTGTATAAATAATCGTAATGTCAAAATTAACGTTAAAGTTTTTTCAATTTTATTTCAGTACAAAAGTAACTGGAATATTTTTTGGCTTAATTTTTATATACAACTAAATATCATCAATTGTTTGTGTTTAATAATATAATAGAAAATTAATATATCCAATTTATATCAAAGAATATCTCCCTTTCCTCAACTCAAATAAAATAAAATCCTGTTTTATAAAAGAAACATGATGACGATTCACCAACAAAAGAATCTAGCCTTAATTCATTGCAACACTTTTTTTTTGTGTCAATGAACTAAAATTAATCATAATTAAAAAAAAATCAATATATATCCTTTGTACAATTTTCAATCAAAACGAAAATAAAACAAACAGTGCGGATTTCTAAATTAATGTAAAATCAATTTTCCTTGCATGTATAAATTATCTTGTCCCTTGATGTAACAGTAGGTTGTATGCAAGAACATATGTGGTATTGACGATGGTGTAGTACTGGTACGATGACCATACAACACACTACAGGGACATTGTACTACACCCACACACCACAATCCCTAGCCCACCTGAGTCGAAACCTGAGATCTAGAGCAGGGGGTTTCTAGACGACAGCCCACCCAAAGCCTCCATAGGTTCAAAATGTGTGTGGCCTCATAATGGTATGTGGGGGCTGTTGTCCAGAAACCACCTGCTCTAGATCTGTGGCTTCGACTCCAGTGGGCAAGGGATTGTGGTGTGCAACTGTACCAATACCACACCATCATCAACACTAGATATTCTTGCATACAGCCTACAGTCTCTCTCTCTCTCACACACACACACACACACACACACACACACACACGTTCTCCACTCACCAATATCAAACAAATCACTTCTTTTAAAGAGGAGGGAGGAGGGGAGGGTAGTACAGTGTTATTGATAAATCTGGAGCAACTGATTCCTCCAAACAACAAGAGGCCACCATTATTGTTGTTATTAATCTGGTGCTGTTGTTTCCTGGCATTTATTATATTTTGTAGGAATCAATAAGACACTCCAATGTACCAAAAGTATACTGTACTATACACTTCATAAAAATTAATACCCTTCCTTTCCTGTACTATACACTTCATAAAAATTAATACCCTTCCTTTCCCAACTCTTTTGTTTGGTCTATTTGTTACCCATAATCTCCTTGCATTGTTTTGTCACACACACACACTTCAACACCCACTCACTCACAATTAATATTATTCTTGTAATGAAAGACACCAATATTTCATTTATAATTATTATTATTATTTACCAGTTATCTAGAAAAATAAGGTAATTAAAAACAGTACTATTCTCATCATCATCATTATCATCAAACCACAAACACATAATTACTCAGTCAGTCCAATGCTGTCCATTATGCTGTGTATGTATGTAGGTCACTATTCTCTCTCTTTTTATTTTTCTATTTTCCCAATGTATGTATGTTGTAAGTTCTTCATAATTCTCGCTGTTTATTTCTTTTTATCTCTATGTTAGGTATTTATTTATCACAATTATCTCTCTATTTTCTGTCTGTTAGGTATGTATTTATCACAATTTTTTCTGTCTATTCCTCTTTTCATTCTCTTTTTTATTTATCACAATTTTCTTTTTATTTATTTCTCTATGTACCGTACGTATTTATCACAATTCTCTCTCTATGTATGTATTTATCATAATTCTCTCTCTCTTTTCTCTCTCTATGTACGTATTTATCACAATTTTCTTTGTGTATGTATGTATGTATTTATCACATGTGGCAATACCTGTGCACCACCTTGAGTTACACGCACACACACACACACACGCACACTCAACAACGATGATAATAATAATAAGTCTGTGTACGTATTATAATCGAGTCACAACAGACCAGCAGTTGTAACGATACATGTGTACATATGTGTGTGTGTGTGTTGTGTACGCGCGCACTTCACTATGCCAACACACACATACATCAACAACAACAGTCATATTTGTCTGTTTGTATGTCTTTCTGTCTGTCTTAACCACCAATGAGAATTCTCTTTCATTCACTATATTCTTTCTATCATATTTTTTTAACTCTTAAGTATTTTATCTTTTCCTTTTTTCCATTTCTCTCTTATTTTTGTTTTGAACTACCAACATATTTTCATATTTTCTTGTTCTTAATATATTTTATTTTACTACGGTACCAACATTTTTTTTTCTCTCTCTCTTGGGCACAATACATATGTTTTATTCATATATTTAATTATTGATTTATTTATTTGTTTATCTGTGGCCTTGGCAAACACAAATCATCAATCCAATTTTCCACATTTTTATTTATACCATTTTTTCAACATTTGGATACGTAATTAACCGGTAGTTTTATTTCTAATTTTATTTTTATTTTTTTTCCAGATTAAAAAAGTCAATACATAATAAGTACATCTAGAGGTTCAAATTGATAAAGTCTTTCTCTTTAAAACATAAACGCATTTTATATTGTATTTTCTCTATATCAATCAATTCTCTTATTTTTTCTATGCACACTAATAATAATAATAATTGTCACACTTTCTGGATCAATTAGCAAGTCTCTTTTGACTAAAAATGTTCTTTTATCAATATTTTGCTTTGTCTTTCCCTAGGACACACACACATACCCCAACAACATTAATTTTATCAAGAATGCTTTAGTAATATTTTCTTTTAATAATAATAATAATAATAACATTGGTGGCGGGTACTAGTGATATTGACTGAACACACACACACACATTTTATAGTCAATTTGTATTATTATTATTATTATTATTATTACTGCTTCCTCTTCTATTATTTTCATTATCATCATCACTCCATTTGCTTTCTCTCATTTTCATTGTTTTCTCTTTTCAACACCATTATTATTATCACAGTTTTCTTTATCACAATCACTTCTGTGTCTCTTACTTTCTTTATCACAATCATTTCTGTCTCTCTTATTTTCTTTATCACCATTACTACTTTTCTCTCATTATCAAAATCACCATCACTTTCTTCTCTCATTTTCTTTATCATTATCACTGGCTTGTCTCTAATATTTTCATCACTTTCATGTGTCATAATATTTTCATCACCATCATTGCCTTCGTTCTCACTATCATTTCCTTGTCTCTCATTTTTCTCCCATCATTATCATCTCTGTGTGTTCTCGGATTATCATTATCACTGTCTTTGTCCTCACTATCACTTCACATATTTTCATCACCATCATTTCCATATCTGTCATTATCACCATCACAATCATGTCTCTCATTTTCTATATCACTCACCATCATCATTTTCTCTTGTATTTTCATTGTCACTTTTTTCTCACCATCACATTTTTCTCCCTCATTTTCTATATCACTATCATCACCATCACAAACAGTCCAATTCCTGTCATCTCCTAGTGTTGGTAGTTGTAGTAGTAGTAGTAGTGTTCCTGATAGTGTTGGTAGTAGTAGAAGTAGCATTCTTGGTAGTGTTGTTGGTAGTAGAAGTAGTAGTCCTGATAGTGTTGTTGGTAGTAGTAGTGGTATTCCTAATAGTATTGTTGGTAGTTGTTGTAGTAGTAGTAGTATTCCTGGTAGTGTTGTTGGTAGTAGTAGTAATAGTCCTAGTGTTGGCAGTGGTGTCGGTGTTGGCGGCTGGTAACCTCACTTTGCTGGTGGAGCCGCCGCTGCAGCCGCCAGTCCCGAGGCAGCCCCCGCCGCCACTGTCTGTCCCGCCTGTAGTGCTGAAACAAAACAAACATAATTAATTATACTATTATTATTATTATTATTATTATTATTTTGGTAAGTTTGAGGGCTACTAAATCCTCCAAACTATATCACAAAACACATCCCCTGTTAGAAACATTGAGGTGAATTGTTTCCTTGGAGTGTTTGGAGGAATCAGTAGCCCACCATATTACCAAAAAGAGGTTCTACCCTTAAATTGTACAGAATGCTGACCAACAACCTTATATACTAACAACAACAAAAGGGTAAAGTGATATATGAATATAAGCCTTAATGAAGTATAAGTAGTAGTAGTAGTAGAAAGAGAGAGAGAGATAACTTAGTCTTACCTGCATAGTGGAACTGTGAAGGTGAGAAAGAGTAAGGTGGGAAGGCTTCATGTAAGTGGTGTGTGGGGGGAGGTCTTGCTGTGGGGGGTGACCGTCCCTCTACCCCACCACCACCACCACCATGGGATGATGTAGATGAAGGTATGGATGTGGATATTGATGATGATGAAGTGGTGGTTGATGATGATGATAATGGTGGTAGTGGTGCATGTGGTGACCCATCCTTATTGGTGTTGTTGGTAGTGGTGAGGGGGGAGGCCACCTTCTGTGGGGGTGTAGCCAGTAGACCCCCCGTGGTCACTGTCAGGCCTGATGGGGGTGGTGGTAGTGGTGACTTTCTGGCTCGTTCTTGTAGTTCATGTATCTTGTGGTTAGAGTATAGGTGAGGGTGATGGTGTATCATAGGCATGGCTGAGCCACCCCTAGAGAGGTCCTCTGGGGTACTGTTCACTGCTGCGTTGATGGGGAACCGTGGCACCATACCCGGTGGTGGTGCCAGGAAGTGTGGTGGTGGGTAACCTGGTGGCAGTGCCATTGCCGGCACCATTGGGGTTCGGTAACCATCATACAGAGGATTGAATGAGAATGATGGGTAGTATGCTGTGGAGGTGGGTGGTGGTGGTGGTCCTGTTGTCTCCATTGTTGGTTTAACACCTTCACTCTTACCATCAGGCTTCTTGTCATCTTTATTGGAAGTGTTAGTGGAGGTGGAGGTGGGTGGTGGTATTGGTGTAGGTCCAGTGGGTGGTGTAGAGGCTACCCTTGGACTAGACATTGGTGGTGCTGTTGGTGATGGTTTGGCTACACACATTCCCTTACTACCATCACCACTTTGTTTGTCTAGCTGTGTGTGTGGTGGTGGTGGTTGTTGTGTCTGCATGGCCAGGCGTTGGTCGAAGGGAGGTGGTGGTGGTGGGTAGCGATAGGCCATCGGTGGGTCGTCAAAGGCACGCTTGTCCATCGCTAGTGGTCCGACCTTCACATCGTGGTGTGACGCCTCCTTCAGTAAGATGTGGTTGTCTAGAGATTTACTGTCTTTATTTGGTGGTGGGGGTAATTTATCTTTGGTGTTGGGGGGTGGTTGTTGTTGTGGGGGTGGTACAACAGGCACCAAACCCATACCCAAACCAACAACACCACCGGGGCCAGACCGTGACAGATCTGTGGGACCCTTGTTATCACCATCACCCCCACCTCTTACCCCCACCAACACCTCCTTATCACCACCAACACCAACACCAGCACTAGCAGCTTCTTTGTACATCTGTGCCTCCCTCAGGAATGGGTGGTCTGGATACCCGTGTGCGTATAGGAATGGTGATGCGTATAGGTATGAAGGTGGAATCTTACTAAGGAATTCACTACTACTACCCGGGGGCGGTGGTAAACTTTTATCACCTTCACCACCAGGTTTGCTGTTATCTTTTAAGTCCTTGCCGTCACCATCTTTGCCTGGGGTGGAGGTTGGGGGAGGTGGCTGTGGGGGTTGCGGTGGTGGGGGTTGTATGGGGGGCATTAGGAAGGGTGGGGGCTGGCCATATGGACTAGGGTAATACATGCCATAGGGTGGGTATGGTTGAGCACCGAGGGGTAACTCAGGTTTTTTATCATCCTGTAGGTCCTTGGTATCAGTGTCTGGGTCCATGCCTGGTGTTGTGTCATTAGCGTCTGAGATGTCAGAGTATGCAGGACTCCTTGCATCATCACGTCCAGGCTGTTGATCTTCATCACGTCCTTCTTTACCCACTACACCATTCACCAGTTCTTGTTTACTTTTAGTTTTATCACTGTTATTGTCTTGTTGTTGTTGTTGTAATGACTGTTTGACTGTTATTAGACTGGGTGAGTTGCCTGGTAGACTGGATAGTGGTGTACCCTGTGGTGTTGTGGGTGTGACCTGTGTAGTGGGTGGTGGTCTGGGTACCGGTCCCCCCGGCCCCACCCTCACCATCATCTCAGGGCGCACCAGACCGGGCCGTACCTGTGATAGTCCCGGAGCCACACTGAGGGCTGAGGCTGTCACCTGGGGATGATGTTGAGGACTAACCACACCACCAGATCCTGTATACATATACATAGGACTGGCTTGTGGTACACGTGTTTGTATAACACTGGGTTGACTAGTTGCAAGTTGTTGTGTTGTAGATGTAGATGTTGGTGTTGTTGTTGTTGTTCCCTTGTTTACTTCATCAATGGGACCACCACTGACAGAGGGGGCAACAGGACCCGGACCCGGACCTGGAACATGTGTGGGGAGCGTTGCCGTGGTTGGGGAGGGCCCCGAGCCAGGACTGGATGGTGGTGGTGGTCCAGTGTAGCGTAACACCGAGGGTTTAACCACGTCCTGCGTTGTCTTATCCACGGGTGTTTCTGCTACAGGTGTTGGTGATGATGGTTGACTTTCCTCTACTTCACTTTCCACACGTCCCTCTGTACTGTTTGTTTCATCATCTTGTGTTACTGTGTTATGGGCGTGTGTTTGGTGATACTTGAGGCCGTTAATGTGTTTGTACTTCTTGTTGCAGTTTGGTTCAGGACACTCGATGAGCTGTGGGGATGCAGGTTGCTCGGGGCCTGGACTGGCCGCCCCACTGTTTGGGGTGCCCCTCGATGATACCCTTGACCTCTTCCAGTTCTTGTTGTCCTGAGCTTCGGCCTCTCGACCCTTGCGTTTGGTTCCCCCGGGCTCGGACTTGACCGGACTGGGAGGGGGGTTGAAGGTGGGGGTGACGCTGCCCCTACTCCGAGCTCCTTTGTTGACGTTTGCGTTGCGTAGTTTCCCACTGCGCGTCTCGGCCACGCTGAGGTCGGAGGTGTTGGAGTGGTGGTGGTGGTGATGGTGGTGGTGTGGGGTGCCTGTGGTGGTGGTGGAGGGGGTGTTGTTATTGTTGTTGTTGTTGGTAGTTGTGGGGGTGTTGTTATTGTTGGTGTTGTTGGCAGCCCTCCCCCTCTTACCCCTTCCCTTGGGTGTGCGGGACTCGATATCACTGGTGGGCGAGTCACAGAATCTGGTGGAAGGAGAGAGGTCAGTCAGTCCACACACACCACCTCCACACACACACACACACACACACAGTACAGCAGCAGACAGAAAGAGAGGAGAGGTTGGTCTGTCCACACACCACTATTACAACTTCATAGAAACAGTACATTATCATAGAGAGAGAAGCCACAACTGCACAGACACATTACATTATCACTCAGAGAGAGAGGAGCCATTACAACAGGGAAAGAGAGAGAGCAGCCACAACAACAGCCTATCCCTGGCAAGTGACAGTGGAAGGACGGTAAGGAGTACAAGCGTTGGTGGAAAATCTGGAGCAAATGATTCCTTCAAACTATGCCAAGAATGTGTGCATCTATACTGAGGTAGGTACGGTTGTGGACACATGGAGTAGAGGGAGGAAGGATCAAGAGAGAGAGAGAGAGAGAGAGAGAGAGAGAGTAAGGGAGCAAAAGAACACAAAGAGAGAGATGAACTAAAAAAACAGATTCCAATATTTCCTATTACCTTGGTGGAGCCCAGTCGTGTCTTGTACAATCGAGTAGTGTACCAACGTAAGTCTTGCCACGCCACGTTACATTAACCACTAACACACCTGTATATAAAAAACGAGTCATTAGTCTATGTATATGTGAAATTATATGGTTAGTAATATACACACACAGGATATAATACAGTCGTTTACACATATATATATATACACACAGGTTATATATAATATAGTCATTTACACACACACAAGCAACATACCCTCCCTGTCTCCCTCACACACACAGACAGATACAGAGAGATGTGATAGACAGGAGGTAGAGACAAAGTTACAGGGAAATAAAAGAGATAGCATTAGATAGACAGAAAATAATTTCCCGCCTTCAGTTTCATCACACACACACACATCTACACCATACCTTCATCCTACCATCTCTCGTATCTATACAAACACACACACACCTTCTAACATGACTGATGTACCCGGCTCACAGTCTGGGTCAGTGATGGTGGCAAAAAAAAAAAAAAAAACACACACACACACACACCATCTCATATTTATACATACAAAAACACACCTCAGTCAATCTCTTCCCCAAAACACGAGAGATAGAAATAGTAATAAAGTACAAAGAAATGACAAATACAGACAAAAATACAGAGATACAGGGAAATGTGACAGAGATACACAAAGATAAATAACAATAATACTAATAATAATAATAGTAATAATAACTTACCGCCTTCAGTCTCATGCCACACAATGCCTTCTAACATGACTGATGTACCCGGTTCACAGGGTCCCAAACAGTCTGGGTCAGTGATGGTGGCAACACTGGTACCAACACACACGTCACGTTGTTGTTGTTGTTGTTGGTTGTTGTTGTTGTTGTTGTTGTTAGTAGTACACACCACTCCTCCTCCACCCTCATCACCCTGGAAATAAAGAGTAGTTATTTAATCTTTTGTTATTGTTATTATTATACACATACTGTTTCTAACTGTACACACACACACACACAATACCCTCACTCATCACCCTGTAAAAAATAAAGATATTAGAATTATGTCTTTCACACACACACACACACACATATATCCTCCATCACCCTGTAAAGAGTAGATAAATATTAGAATTATCACACACACACACACCTCCCTCACCCTAAAAACAATCACTAGTATTATTATCTTGTACTAAAATATTACATCACACACACACACACACACACAAACATTACACCTTCCACACACACACACACACACACAATAACATTTCACCTTCCACTACACTCCACATTGTTCACATTATATTTTTGGTACATTGGAGTGCCTTGATTCCTCCAAAGTATGCCAGGAAACAACAGGAAAAGATTAATAAAAAAAAATAATAAATGGGTGGTCTGTTTCTTGGTATAGTTTGGAGTAATCAGTAGCCTCCAGAATTACCACCATTAAATACAAATTACACAGTATATTAAAATCTCGTTATAATAATACGATTTACTACACATAACATTATTTGTATGTATATATTTTAAGGTAATGCTAATTCATGATACACACATTAATATTTTACACGAGCTCTCTCTCTCTCTGTAAATAAAAATAATAGTGGTAGTGAACTATGAAACATAATAACGTGTTGTTGTGAGAGAGAGAGAGAGAGGTAAAGGAAGTGACTGCATACGAGAGAGAGAGAGAGAGGTAGGTAAAGGAAGTGACTGCATACGAGAGAGAGAGAGAGAGAGAGAGAGAGAGAGAGAGAGAGAGAGAGAGAGGTAGGTAGGTAAAGGAAGTGACTGCATAAGAGAGAGAGAGAGAGAGAGAGAGAGAGAGAGAGAGAGAGAGAGTATGCCTGGGTAATCAATAAATATAATAATAGGTTCGTGATGCATGTCATTTAGAAGGTGAAGTGTAGTATATTGGTGTTATGATGAGAATAAACACACACGAAAGTAATCAGTTATATACATACTGTACACTTGGACTACTCAATATCACACACACACACACACACACACAGACAGGGTGGTGGTGGTGGCGGGGGGAAGGAAGGAGGAAGCGAGAGAAACGAAGGGAAAGAGGGAGTGGAATAAGGAGAGAGAGAGAGAGAGAGAGAGAGAGAGAGAGAGAAACCAGTCAGTCACACAACAGTTAAACATGAGTGGAAGGCGTACGTTAAATACACTCTCTCTCTCTCTCTCTCTCTCTCTCTCTCTGTTTCATCTTCACCCCCTCCCTCCCTCCCTCACTACTCCTCTATCGCTCACGTCTTCACGCTTCCTCTCCCACTCTCACACGTACACATCCACCCACTCTCTCTCTGCTCTCTATTTTACACACACACACACACACACACATCCGCTCTCTCTCTCTCTGCTATCTATCTTGCACACACACACACACACATCCGCCCTCATTCTCTCTCTATCTTACACACACACACGCATCCGCCCTCTCTCTCTCTTACACACACAATCATAGTCGGTCAATTAAAGTCAAAATATTGGTAATCCGTGTGGTAATATTAGTTGTGATGATAGTGGAGATAGTAGTAGTAGTAGTGAAGGTAGTAGTAGTGGTAGTAATAGTAGTAGTAGTGGTAGTATGATGGTAATAATAATAGTAGTAGTAGTGGTAGTAGTAGTGGTAGTAGTGAAGGTAATAATAATAGTAGTGGTAGTTGTGATGGTAATAATAATAGTAGTAGTAGTGGTAATAGTGAAGGTAATAATAATAGTAGTGGTAGTAGTGATGGTAATAATAATAGTAGTAGTGGTGGTAGTAGTGAAGGTAATAATAATAATAGCAGTAGTAGTGATGGTAATAATAGTAGTGGTAATAATAATAATAATAGTAGTGGTGGTAGTGGTAGTGCTAGTGGTGGTTGTGGTAGTAGTGGTTCCGGGGTAGTGGAGCGTAAACTAAAAGCTGGGGGTGTTGGAGTTCACTCTTACTAACTCTCCCACTTCCTACTTCACTCCTTTACCTCCATTATTCCTCTCTCTCTCTCTCTCTCTCTCTCTCTCTCTCTCTCTCCTTTACTTCCATTCTCCCTCACTCACTCATTCCTTATTCCATCCCCCCCCCTCTCTCTCTCTCTCCTTTCCCTTTTTATCTACTTTGTCCCTCATCTTGCTTTCTCTTCCTTTCCTTTATTCCCCTCCTTTCCTCTCCTTCTCCCTCTTTCTTTCCATCACTCCCTCCCTCTTTGACATTATTCCTTTAAACTTTCTCTCCATCTCCTTTTCCTTCCTTCCTTCCTACCTCTCTCTCCTCTCCCTCTCACATTCATCTACTCCCTCCTTCCCTCTCTACCCCTCCCCTCCCTCCTCTTCTGCTACCACCCCTAAAACACACACACATATACACACATTCTTGTAACGTATACACATCCTTATGAATTCCGTACACACACACACACACACACACACACACACACACACAAAACTTTCCTCCTTATCCTCCCCTCCCTACCCACTGACTATCTCTCTCTCTCTCTCTCTCTCTCTCTCTCTCTCTCTCTCTCTCTCTCTCTCTCATACACGAGTTAATAATAATAATGATAATGATAATAATAATAATAATAATAATGTGTGGGTGTGATAAACTTCTCACTACCCCCCCCCCCTCTCTCTCAGACCCCTTACAAAGATATTCCCACGACCAAACCACACACACACACACACACCACACACATCTCTTTCTCCACACACGCTGCTCTCTCTTTACACACACACATATCTTTCTCCACATATACCTCTCTTTACACACACACACACACACACACACACACACACACACACACACACAGAAAGAGAGAGTTACAGAGAGGGAAAAAATGTGGTGTGTGTGAGTTAAGAGTGAGAGAAATGTGTGTGTGTGTGTTAAGAGTGAGAGAAATGTGTGTGTGTGTGTGTGTGTGTGTGTTGGTAAGGGTGAAGATCACATTGGTATTATGTGTGTTAGTGAGTGACCCTTTCTCTTCCCATGACCTACACACACACACACACACACACACACACAGGCTTTCATACATACATACACATACTTTCATTTACCAACATTACTCACACACACAGGCTTTCATACACACATACACACACACACACACACATACATACACACACACACACACACACACACACACACACATACATACATACATATACCAGCATTACACACACACACACACACACACACACATACGTTCATACATAAATACACACACACATACATAGATACCATTATATCCACACACACACAATCTTTCATACATACATATACTCGCTCGCTATACACACACACAATTATAATCTTTCATACATACATACATACACACACACACGAACAATCTGATAAATTTACACACACACACAAACGGTTGTATAATAGTGAAAAGGCAATATTTTTTTTTTCGATTTGAGACTTATGATAATATATGTGTGTGTGTGTGTGTGTGTGTGTGATAAGATATGTATGTATGTGTGTGTGTGTGTGTGTGATAAGGTATGTATGTGTATGTGTGTGTGTGTGTGATAAGGTATGTATGTGTATGTGTGTGTATGTGTAATAGGTGATAAGCTCTGTGATAAGGTGTGTGTGTGTGTGTGTAAGTATAGGAGAGCGTGTGTGTATGTGTATAATAATGTGTGTATGCCTGTATGATTGGTGAGAAATAAGATGTGTGTGTGATATAATTTTGATAAGATGTGTTTGTATGTGCGTTAAAATTTTCTTAAATGGCAATATCTGGCAACACTGAATCACAAATGTTGCCATATTCAGTATTTATATTCTATTTTTTTCTTTGTTTGTGGTTAGAATACTGATGTGTGTATGTATGTGTGTGTGTATGTTCAGAAAGATGGTGTGTGTGTGTGTGTGTAGAACTGATGTATGTAAACGAGTGTATGAATTATGTTTATATGTATGTGCATGTATGTGTGTGTAGAATGATGGTGTGTATGTATGATAGGATGTGTGTGTGTATGTGTGTTAACGCTGTAACAAATGAGGAAAGATATTCTCTCTCTCTCTCTCTCTCTCTCTCTCTCTCTCTCTCTCTCTCTCTCTCTCTGCAACAAAAAACAATAAGATATACTGGCACACTTACACTGACACACACACACACACACACAGTCACGCACACACACTATGTCATACACTGTAAAAAGTACCCAAGACAAGGTGTGTGTGTGTGTGTGTGTGTGTGTGTAGAGAAAGGCAGTACAAGTGATACATAATAACAAATAATAATAAATAACAAAAATAATAATAATATAAACGATAGAGATGATGATAATAATAATAATATAATCGATAAAGATATTAGTGTGTGTGTGTGTGTGTGTGTGTGTGTGTGTGTGTGTGTGTTCACTGTCTCGGTTGTGTATCTGTGTGTGTGTGTGTGTGTGTGTGTTTAACATAATAAATACTAGTATGTATGTATGTACACCAACCTGTGTGTGTGTGTGTGTGCAGTTTCATCATAGTAAATAAACGCACTATATTATTCGTGAGAGAGAGAGAGAGAGAGAGAGAGAGAGAGAGAGAGAGAGAGAGAGAGAGAGAGAGAGAGAATGTTATTGTGTGAGGGTGGGAAATGCTTGGCAACTGATATCACACACACACACACACACACACACACACACGAGACCCTTCCTGCTGCCATCACACACACACACACACACACACACGAGACCTTCCTAGCAGGCATCTATCTCTCTCTCTCTCTCTCTCTCTCTCTCTCTCTCTCTCTCTCTCTCTCTCTCACACACTTTTAATTCAACAACAGTGCGTCACAGTACAATAAAAATCCTCGTGTGTGTGTGTCAGCAGGAAGGGTCCCGTGTGTGTGTGTGTGTGATTCCTTGCCCAACATAAATAAATATATAAACAACACCATTTTTCCAACATAACTATTAGCAGATATATTTTTAATTTTTATATAAATATTCATTATCTTGTGAAACAGAAATAATGAATGTATAAAATTAATACTCTTCTATATAAAACTTCATAAATTTGTAACAGAAATAACGTTTTTAAATTAATATCAATATCAATATATATATATATGCAAAATAACCACAGAAGAAATAATAAACAGAACAGTAAGTACTTTGGTATATTACATCCTCACAGACAGAGTCTGAGGATGTAATATACCAAAGTACTTACTGTTCTGTCTATTATTTCTCCTGTGGTTATTTTGCATACACACATCCCACGGTGAAGTGAGGTTTCTGCAAATATATATATATATATATAATTAATTTTCTATATAACCTTGATATATATATATATATATATATATATATATATATATATATATATATATATATATATATATATATATATAATTAATTTTCTAGATAACCTTGATAAAGTTAATTATTTATGTTTGATTACAAACACACACCTTCAAGAAACGGTCACATATACACCACATTCGTATTACACACACACACACACACACACACACACTTCTTCAAGGACTTCAAGGAAAAAAACACACATACACACCCACACACACACTAAGCCGTTAAATCACTGTAATGTATATGTATATATATATGAGTATGTATGTGTGTATATGAGTAGCCTATGTATGTATGTATATATGTATGTATATATGAGTACGTATGTCTGTACTTGTGTGTATGTATGTATGTATATGACTATGTATGTATATATATAAGAATATATGAGTACGTATGTCTGTACATGTGTGTATGTATGTATATATATAAGTATATATGAGTACGTATGTCTGTACATGTGTGTATGTATGTATATATATAAGAATATATGAGTACGTATGTCTGTACATGTGTTTATGTATGTAGATATGACTGTATGTATATATGAGTACGTATGTCTGTACGTGTGTGTATGTATGTATGTATATGAGTAGCCTATGTATGTATGTATGTATGCAACTCACCAATACCGTATACATAGTGATAACAAATTACAATACGCCAGAGAGAGAGAGAGAGAGAGAGAGAGAGAGAGAGAGAGAGAGAGAGAGAGAGAGAGAGAGAGTGGAGGGAAGTAGGAAGTGTGCAGAGGGGGGGGGGAGGGGAGAGAAGGGGTTAGTAAAGTTTCTCAAGATTAATATAAAAGAGTGATTTTAACAGAGAGAGAGAGAGAGAGAGAGAGAGAGAGAGAGAGAGAGAGAGAGAGAGAAATAGTCCCTCTTCCTCTCTCTCATTACTACAAACATATTGACCTTCTAATATCCTCTCTCTCTCTCTCTCTCTCTCTCTCTCTCTCTCTCTCTCTCTCTCATTTCCACACACACACACACCATGGTAATCACAGCAGCGGCAGTAGAGGTAGATAACAATTTCTTCTTCCTTTTTTTTCTTCTTTTTCTTCACGATCTGGCTTTCTTCCCTCACTAATAATAATAATAATAATAATAATAATAATAATAAGAGTATTACCATTATCACTATAATTTCACCATGGTTTTCTTTTTGAGTATGGTATTTCTATCGTATTATTTCCTATTCATCACCATTATCATTCATTATTACTACACCATCACTATAGTTCGTATTTATAGTTGTTTAGTGTTCGTACGTACCATCACTATAACTACACCATCACTATATTCACAGTCGCTTAGTGTTCGTGCGTACCATCACCACTACTACACCATCACTATATTCACAGTCGCTTAGTGTTCGTGTGTACCATCACCACCACTACTACCCCCATCGTTACTTCGTATTCACAGTCGCTTAGTGTTCGTGTGTACCATCACCACCACTACTACCCCATCGTTCCTTCGTATTCACAGTTGTATAGTGTTCATGTTTACCATTGTTAGTTAGTTCGTATTCAGAGTCGTTCGTGTAATAGTTCCCGACCGACCGACCGACCGACCGACCGAAAGACAACAGAGA